>JAOBRD020858619.1:0-13002 GCA_027575215.2 Hydrozoanthus sils | reverse complement strand
GATAGATAGATAGATAGATAGATAGATAGATAGATAGATAGATAGATAGATAGATAGATAGATAGATAGATAGATAATAATAACTGTATTTATCCACGGTAGTTACATCAAAATTCGAAACATTCTGGTACAAATTCTGCTTTCCCTATAAGCCGTGCTAGCTATTTACAAAGAATTATAAAATACTAACAATTCAATTCATAATTTAAATGCATAATAAAACTAAACGCTACTTATATTGTGATGCAAGTCAATACCTTTTATCCCTTTAGCTGAGTGAGTACGACTCTTTTACGTTGTAAGGAAGTGAATTCCAAATTTTAGCACCCGTAAATGCAAAGCTCTTATTATAATAATCAGTACGATTTTTAGGCAATGCATAATTCATCCTACCACACCTTAAATCATACACTTGTGATCCAATGTCACTTTGAAAAGTATATTTTAAATTAGCAGGTGCTAAATTGTTTCTTATTTTGAACATCATTATTGCTATTTGTTCAAGTCGACTTTGTTTTAGGGTTTGCCATCCGAGCATACTCAAGACTTCTTTAGAACGCTTGGTATAAGGAGCACCCGTGATAATTCTGGCTGCTCTATTTTGCAGTCTTTGAAGTTTTGAGGCAAGCTCGGAGTTTAGACTATTCCATACTGCAGAACAATAGTCAAATGTGGCTCGATAGTGGTCTTATAGATCAAGATAAGAATATCTTGGTTTACAAATTTCTTGATTTTCTTTAGCACCACAAGAGAGGACACCACCTTTTTAGTTATACTCTTGACCTATATAAACCAAGACATTTGGTCTTATTGTCCATTAACAAAGTAATGCCACCTGAAGCTAAGGTGATATCACTGTGTAAGGTTGCACTACGTTGGCGAGAGTCAACAATCATGTATTCAGATTTCAATACAATAAGGGTCAGTTTATTTGCTACAAGCCAAGTGGCGACATGTTTAAGATCCTTATTCATCTCTTTTTCCAAGTCTTTTGAATTATTAGAAGTGAAAGTCAGATTTATATCATCGGCATACATTCTGCCTGTACTGAACTCTAGACTTGTAGTGAGATCATTAATGAAAATCAAAAATAGCAGAGGTCCAAATATACTACCTTGGGGTACACCACAAGTTACAGGTCGTTCACCAGAAAGAATGCCGTTAACAAAACATTTTTGATGTCTCCCAGAGAGGTTTGACTTAAACCACTGAAACGCATCTTTGTCAACTCCCATAAACTGTAGTTTGGTGATCAGTAGGGAGTGGTCAACGGTATCAAAAGCCTTACTAAGGTCGAGATATATAACCCTGTTTATCATTCCCCTGTCAATATTGAAACACCACTGTTCGTAAGATCTAGAAGAGCAGTCATGGTAGAGTGCAAAGATCTAAAGCCGGATTGTCGCGTGTTGATGATTTCATTCTCCATCAGGTACGAATAAAATTGATCATAAATCAATCTTTCAAATATTCGACTAATGCACGAGAGGCTGGATATCGGTCGATAATTATTAGTATTATTTCTAGATAGATAGATAGATAGAAAGATAGATAGATAGATTGGTTGATTGGTTGATAGAATGTCAATATCTTGAAATCAGTGTGTAAAATTGGACATAGATTCCTAACATCATCTTCCTGATGCCTAGAATGTGCAAGGAAATACGGTTATCCATGAGGCAGTAATGAAAGACAGAGTGGAAATCTTTAAGTTGCTGCTTGAGCAAGGAAGCGTTGATCTTTGCAACTTGTTTAACGGGGCTGGACTCAATGTGGCTCACATAGCTGCTCACACTGGAAATGTGGCGTGAGTTTTCGTTTTCTTGGCTTTTTTTTAAGTCCATTTAAGCTGAAATATTCACAACCATTAATATTTAGGAAGTCAAACATCTCTCTCTTTCCATTTTGATAAGTATTTGTTGTCAAGCAAACACTATAAATAGCAGGAACAAGGCCTTTTCCATTCATCACCTTTTAAAAGTATTGAAAAAATATAAAAAATTAAAATAGCCTTGAGGAGGAATTCGCCATTTTATAGGCTCGGCTTATAAAGTTGGATTTCAGTTTCAGAAACGGTTCAAAAATTTTCGACTTTTACTTTTGCAAGTGTTTCAGGGGAAGAATGCAAGCGTTTATCATTGAAAATTTGTTACGGTTGCAGTGCCAGACCCCCTCTCGTTCATTGCTATTAATTTTTTGAGAGTGGAGACTGGTACTGCAACCGTAACACGTCACATTTCAAAATGGCGGCGCCCGGGAAGTTCAAACCCAGAAAATGATCAAAATATACTGCTTGGCGTTAATAATGCGCACAGAATTACCAATTTTGAATTGCTGATCTGGACATTATTTATTTGAGAACAGAAACGTTGAATGGCCGAGGATCCTTCCTATAACACTCACCGTTGTGAGTCACAATCTGTAGGAACTATCATTTAGTTAAGTCGTTGTCATGGGCGATATACTCATTGTGCTCATTTGATAACTATGCTTAACTGGAATCCTTTTTTGCAGAATTATGCAAATGATGCTTGAGCAAGCTCCAGACCTGGCAACTCTGATTACTATGGACAATGCTAACGCTACTCCTCTCCATATTGCTTGTTTGAAAGGAAATTTGGAAGTAGTGAACGCTCTCCTAGATAAGGTAAAACAAACTCTTTTGGTTGAAATCCATCAAAGCAATCGATTCAGCAAAAGTTCTCTTTTAATAACCCATCAAGGCGCCAACATTTTTTACTGCAAAATTCGACTCATGTGTCAAATTGAAAATTTTAATCAGGCTATGTAGATTTTTGCTTGAAATTGTCGCGAGATCTGGTTTTCGTTGTTACAAAATTTCTAAACCTAAGTTCAGGTTAAAAGTAACTCTTCGTACAATTTTACAACAAATCTGTATATACTTTTATTATTATAACTAGCTATAAGAGACTTGAAAAAAATCTCTGACTTCTAACGTCAAAAATCAGCAAGTGTATAAATATTCTTTTTGATACCTGTTAGTATCTGCCATTTTTTTTGTTTCAAAAGTACAAACTAGGTGAAACTAACAAGAAGTGATAAGGACAATAATCATATCAAAAATAGGATAACAATGTTACTAACAATAATAGTAATAATAATACAAGAAATGTTTATTCAAAGAAATTGGTTATAAAAGCCGGCAAACTTCAATTTAAGGGATATTGCTTTGTTGTAGGTTGAACGAGCCGTGACCCCGCACATTCTTTGTTCAAAGTGTTAGCGAGAATGTTTCGACTGGCTACTTGCTGATTTGCATTTCAAAACCATTTTTATAAATGAAAAAAAAACAACACGTAGAAAAAGCTAGACGAACAAAGACAAACAGCAATTATTGGTTTTATAACCAGCTAATACATTTATTAGGTCGTGTTCTATTAGGACCATCCTTTTTTGGTTTGTTGAGTTGGTTGAGTTATTTGCTTGTTCTGATAGGAAAAATCGTTAAATTCATTTGGTTTGGTTGATGAACCATTTCAACCAACTCTGACCCTGTTTGAAAGCAGAGAAAGGTTGGAAATGTTTTCTCTTGGAAATTTCAATCAGACCAACCAAACCCGGTTTAGGTTGATATGGTTGGTCCAAATATAGAAAACGACCTAACTTTGGTTAAGATAGCCAGTAAGTGTTAGAGCCATGGTAGTGGTTGTTTTACTGCATTGAAGCTTATTCGGTTTAGGGTTCATGCGATCTTCATGCCCAAGATGCTGGCGGAAGAACTCCACTGGCTGTCGCGTCCGATTCTTCCGAACATGTAATCACTCTTCGATTAATCGAAGAATACGAAAAAATGGAACACAGTTATGAGATAAAATCCGAGGACACTTCCACGACGGTATTGTATTAAACTTTTATTGTAACAAACGAAAAATCTGGGACCTGTAAACCTAAGGTAACTAAGCTTCTACATGAAACCGAGGCGATGGTTGCCTTGGCACAGTTAGATAAGTCGAAATAATAAACATGCTAATTAATTTCTTTCTTATGATAATCATTTCCACTTCCATTTCCACCTTCTGCCAGGACAACCTTCGCCTCGGTTTCATGTAGAAGCTTGGGTACCTCTCAGGAACCGTGAAATGGACTTTTCTCACGCGCTAAAATTTCAAAATTGCTTATAAACATACAAAGAGGGGGTCTTGCGAATTGAAATCTACCGTACTTGTGCTGTATTAGTATACGATATTTTGCATTCACAAGGCAAAGGCCTTCTCTGAGACCCACCTAGCTAGGTTAGGTTTGCGGCTAATGTATAAAACGTACAGACGCTAACGTTTTCTTTCAAGTGGCTTGATTGTAAGTGTTAAACGAGCTGAAACGGATGTCGATTTCCATTTGGCTGTGATATAATATAGTTTTTCACAAGAAATTACAATGTTTTATTATTTAGCGTGCTCCTTCCTTTTCATTTCATACCCCTTACTTTCTTTCCCTCTTGCAATCATTGTGTTGGTGCAAAAGACCTGTGTTATTGCACGTGTTCTGGTGTGGATGTCTTCCTAGGAAATCTCCAGTTTTGAAGTTTGTGTTTAGGGATGTACCTAATGCTCATCTTTTGCAGCATATTTTGCTTCCAGCGTGATTTGTAACAAATTTACCAGTTTAACACCAGTTTAGGAATTTCTTGACGCTTCTAGCACAAAAATCTCACCTCTTCTTTATCAACACTGTTATTTATTCATGAGCAAGTTCTATAGAAAGTGATTCTACTGAACGCATGAAAGTAAAACTATTAGATACTATTCCTTAGAGACTTACATTGTTTGATAAAATATTAAAAGAGAGAATTTATGTAGAATAAACGTCCAGAATATCAAGGCTCCATGGCGAGTACATTACAACCGGCGACGAGGATGGGAATGACCAACCAATTTCACGTTGCATTCACATTCACATTGCCCTTTTGTGCTTTTTCAGGCTCACACGCAGGCGCAATATTTTGCAGTTGATGATGTTGTGAAGGTTCGATCGAGTCTAGAACTGCTTAGAACGCTTCAAAAAGCTCATGGCGGATTCAACGAAGACATGGTTCAGGTAGTCAATTTTACGCATATTCTATAGGTATCTTATTACTGTGCGCTGCTTCACTCAAAAACAAGCAACATATACATTGGTTCCGCTTGTGTAAATAATTCATTTAATAATTTGATATAAGCTTTTATTTTAACCTGGACTTGAAAGTCTAATGGGATAGAGCTTTTAATTATGTATCTATCAAATTCCAAATTTTTGCTCCGGCGAATTTTGTGTTGAAAATGTCATGGTTCTTACAATATATTTGGATAGGTATACACATGCCTAGGAGGGAGCCTTATATTGTAGTGGTGCATTGTTTTGCTTGAAAGAAAATAGCTATCAAACACTAAAGTTAATTGATTATAATAGAACTTGTACATAAATATACTTTTTTAAATTTAATAAGGTCAAATAGTTTAAGAATGTCTGTTTAAACTGCCTATGAAGTGAGAAACTTTTATTACTTCAGTGGATAGACCTTGCTTAATAAGGAATGGCGAAAATATGTGAAAATATTTTGTTAAAATCTTCTATGGTTCTTCAGACACTTAAGCCGTGGCTACACGGTGCAACATTGCATGCAACGTTGCACACAACTGAAACCCTTCGTGTAGCCACACCGTGAAATTGTTGCGTGCAATGTTGCAGGAGTAGGATCGGTTTCTACTTCGCGCAATAGTGCGTGCAACAATTTCAGAGATGGCTACACGATGCAATTCTCCGTTGACCGCAATGTTGCATGCAATATTGCACCGTATAGCCACGGCTTAACATTTTAAGTCTTCAACTGATGATGTGACGTCACAAGTGGTTCCAACAATATTGCAATTTTTTTCAAATCTGCTGCTAATCCATAACCTTTGGATGTATTTAAGTCAAAGTAGGGCTGATGATGCATCTCGAAATAAATAGATCATCAGTCTAAGTTTGGCTTAAATTCATTCAAAGAATATCAGAAAGTGAAAAAATATTTTTACCGCTGTTCCTCATTTCCTCATATGCGCTTTAAACAGAGGACTAGAATGTTAATTAAATTTGGGAAAGGTCATATACAGAGGACTCGTTTTTGTAGGTTAAGGGAGGGTTTACGTTGGTGATGGAAAGATGGCAAGAAAGGGCTCCTCGAGTTGAATGATCACTCAACCTGAGGAGCCCTTTCTTTCCATCTTTATATAACCAAGTTACAATCTTCTTCATGAATCATTTGAGGAATAGAATTATCGCATAAGATTAACGGGCATACCGGGCGAGCGGATGCAAGACGTATGTACAGCGGGAAAGGCAAGTACTTTAAAATCTGTGACTCGGCTTTACATATATCCTGGCTAGTAGCTCAATGGGTTGGGCATCGGTAAATAGAGGGTTACGGGTTTGATTCCCGTCACTGACTCAGACTTTTTTCTGATCACTCAACTTCAGGAGCGCTTTCTTTCCATCTGGATACAGTTTACTTTGCGCAGTCGTCCTACCGCTCTAGATTAACATCTGCTTCCTCTCTTTGTTTCTAAAGGCGTTAAACAAGCAAGGTCAAGTTCTGTCTGTTGATGGTGATGGAGACGTTGAAGTTCTTGTAGCGAATCACACCTGGTTTTTCAATCCTGCAGCCTTGGTTCTAGTGTGCAGCAGTGGAAACCCTGTGGAAGTTAAACCAATTAAAAGTCTGTACTTTTTGATATAATGAATGATTGATAAATATTTGTTGATCAATATATTTGTTTACTTGTTTGTAACCCAGTTTATCCTTCACCAATGAAAAAGGGGAAACGTGCTAGTTTCAATGAGTGCAGCGTGGTTCATGCGGTTAGGATGCTGGAGTTGAATGCGGTTGTCCCGGGTTCAAATCCCACTCTGACCAGTGACTGGATTTGGCTTCGGTGATCCCAGAGTCAAACCCACCACGTTCGTCTCCAACCAGTTCGGATTCTTAACTGTGTGACTGATATTGTTATTTATAAGCTTGGCTACACGGTGCAACATTGCATACAACGCCGCGCGCAAGTGAAACCCTTCGTGTAGCCACCTTAAAATTGTTGCTTGCAATGCTGGAGGAGTAAGATCGCAATTCTTCCGTTGCGCGCAATATTGCATTGTGTAGTCATACCTTAAATATTCTGGGCAACTGCTATCACATCGAGACTCACATGGGGAGCTGAGTCACAGGAGAAGTTCTTGCCTATTCCCCGCTGGACACATGTCTTGCATCTGCTAGCATTGGCTATTGGGCATATCGAGCTAGAAGATGCAAGACGTGTGTCCAGCGGGGAATAGACAAGAACTTATCCTGTAACTCGGCTCCCCACGTAAGTCTCTGTAGCTAAGTGGGAAGAGCAACTGACCGATAATCAGAGGGCTTTCGGTTCGATTCCCTTCAGTGACTCAGAATTTTTTCTGGTCACTCAAACTTGAGAAGCGATTTCCTTCATTCTATATAATCAGAGTAGTGATATGCTCGATTAACAACTTTAATTTGACTGTTTGATCCTTATGATGTACTCTTCCAACAATTTAACCACAAACTTGGTAATGTTTATGATCTTTTTGAGTTGCAGAAGGAATAAATGGTAAAAGAAAAGGAAGAATACAAGGTATTTGTCAACAAAATCCAACTCCTGATATGAAACAAAATTTGAATTTAACAGTATGAAATAGTTTTCCTCATTATTTTATGGTTTTCGTTATGTATGTATTGTTATTTTTTCGCCTTTTTTCTTTGTTGGATGTTTGTTCGCTTTAGTTTTTATGAGTCTTCAAAACACCATCTCTTGTTTGTAAGTTCAAAACTGAATTACCTCTACGGCTGCTTATTTACCGGCCTCGAGCAGCAGATCAGGGCAAAAAATGAATAAGCCACACTCTTTGTTGTAATATTGTGAGACTTGGGGGATGACTACAACGACTACGACTACTACGAAAACCACGATTACGATTACTTTGACGTTTGTTACGACTTCGACTACGATTGCTGCGACTGTTACGACTTCTACGACTACGATCAAGTTTAGGACTACTATACTACGATTATTACGATGACCGCGACGAGTACGACTACTGCGACTACTTCGACTGCAATTGCAAAAACGACTATGATTACGACTTCAACCTCGACTATAACTGCTGTTATTAAAATTTTCTGTTTTTGTTTTTTTTTTTACTGATTAGAATTTTTTTCCTTCTATACAAATTTCTCTGTAACTTTGTTCCGTATTTTATCAAAAAGTGATCTAAAGACTTTTTTGTTCAAGTTTAAAATAATTTGCACTGATGTGTTTTTCAAAAAGCTCAATTGGATTGGCACTATGGGATAGTGCAATTTAAATTTGACATTTTTTTAAAAACTTACTTGTGCAATTGTTTCCAAATTGAACTCGAAGTTGTGTAGTTACCTATACAATTCTTCCCTAGGTTGGTTTCAATGCCGTTTTAGACTAGACAATTAAGTTTGTACCGGCCAAACAAAATTATTGACCGACGGGTTTAGATTTTGCAAATATGTAATGGTAATAAAAAACGATGTTATTCCGAATCTAACAGACATCTTGTTTAACACAATAGCGTTTGATACGTTAACTGAAATATGTATGGTTCTCAACTATGGTAAAGTTATTTTCATCTGTTATGAAATGAAAGTATTTCCTTTAACATTCGTGAAACTGGACATTATCAAAAGAGTGAGACAACTATAGAATGAAACTTGAACAGCACTAGTGGCTCTTGTTCCCTCATTTGAAAAAAATAAACAGTTTTTGCACCAGACTGCAAATACATGGTACAATAAAGGCTCCACAGGCATAGATCCATAGTGAGAATGATTGAATATGACGTTATTATACTATCTTCGTAGTTATGAACTCAATTTATTTTTCAAGCAACTCAAAAAATAACATTCATGCACGCTTCAACGGGATTCGAGCACGTGACTTCTGCGATACCAGTGCAGAGCTCTAACCAACTGAGCTAATAGTTAAATATGGTTTCACTCAGAATGGCTGAAGCAACAGTTCGAGGATATTCTCAATTCTGACTCTGCCAATTTGAGTGCAGCGGTATCCTTTAACCATCTAGAAAAAGTGAAAGAAATTTTGGAGAAGAAACCTGAAGCGGTATGTATTCCAAAAATAAACTTCTTTCAGTAAATATATTATACTTTATAAATGAAGACAGGTAGTCGCGCCAGACAAGAACAGTGTCCAATGCCCAAAAGCAGAGCTAGATATGAATAAATATATTGAATATAAAGACGACGCATTCATTTTCTGTTATTCTGAGTTTTACGCATTCGCGACCTTCAGAAAGACACGAATCGGGCTACATTGATCTTTGTCATCTTGGGTGTTAAAGCCTGTCTGAAGATCGCGAAAGCGCACATGAAAGAAACTCTATGGGTCGTCTTTGAATTCATTTTATTTGTTTAATATATACTATAATTTAGATAGTCTGTCAAACAAACTTTGCATGCTTTGTATGATTGGCTCAATTAGTTATTCGTAACACTCGCCTACATTGGTCATTGTCATCTTAAATACCCGTTTCTTTTGGAACACGTAGTTTTAAAATTATGAAGCACTGATTCTAAAAGTATAGAAGATCTAGATCTACAAAAATCCAAGTGGTAATCTGTTTTAAAAGGTTTTTTTGTTCAACACGGATAAACAGCTGATAAGAAAATAAATTTTGTAACATATAGGACAGATTTACTTCGAACTTCGAAATGATTGCATAACGACGGGGGCATTTATTTTTTTAGTCCGCGCTAAATTATGTGCTAGTTTTCGAATGCTGAAGATTTTTGAAGTTCTCGAAAGTTTTCAAATATCTAAATTAAGAAATGCGTTTTTAACGGTTTTAGACAATTTTTGAAGTTTTCTGAAGGTTTTACGAAAATTTCACAAAGTTTGAATTATTATTTTCTTTGGGTATCGCGCTAATCGAAAAACTTGTAAACATGTAATCACATGGTTCCTCATAAAATCTAGGATTAAATTCTTTTTTGTTTTCAAGTTTTTCCAAAATTTGGAAGTAAATGAAAACACCCGTGAAACTAATCCTAAATTTCACTTGCCCCTAGCGATAACCTATACTAATAGATACGATTATTTTATAAATAATGCAAAATTATGGTACTTGAGTGCTAGCCTTGTAGGAAAATGTGGCAAAACGGAGAAAGCTAAGAATCTCTGGTCCTGGTTAGATTACAAAGACCACCAAGAAACTGGTTATAATAAAACTTTCGAGGTATGATATTATTAGAGACAATAAATACGTTGAATGGTAATCAGTAAGAATTTGGAATCTCAGCGATGATAAACAGATGAAATAGGAATGAATGCATGGTAGGTACAATCATCGGTGAGGAAATCAAAGTCTGTATGCTCTGCTCTTACAAATTCTATAAAATTTACGGGAATCTCTTGTCTTTTACGAATCAAAACGTAATCAGCTGCATGAGGGCAAATTTAGAGAAAAACCTTTAATCCCAAACGATAATCCCTCAACAATAATATTTGAAGCAAAAATGCACCCTTGCTACTTAATTCTAATTTGGTGAGGTCATTATTGTAATAAATTGTTGTGTAAGTAGTACAACAGCTAAAATCAGTGATGCATTTAATGAAAACGTTTTTTGCTTGCCTTGTCTGACTTAGTTAAAGCTTTTAATTGACAAATCATGATATAAACCTCAGTATTCTATAGAGTAGCCGGTTTAATTGTAAACATTTTCCCAAAGTTTAGTTATATACTTCTATCCAGGTGTCATGAAATTTAATTACTTAACGTTAACAGCTTCAGTTGAGACTCAATTGTACTCTCTTAATTTGGAATCCTAAGTTTTCCAACTCAGTTCTAATGGTAACGAATTCCAGAGATTAGGGAGGGGAGGGATTGACGAAGAAAAAGCGAAGGCAACATAAACATATGTTTAAGCTTATAAGACTGGGTCTTTGGTAAAGCTTCGTGTGCTGATCTAACGTTCTCCCCTAGTCGATGAAAACCTAAAGCTCTTTTCGGTACTCGAGTGCCGGTCCAAGCACGATCTTAGAAGTGTATAAGACAATCATTTTCTTATTGGTTGATCGAATGGTTACCAGTGTAAAACCATCAGCACCTGAGTATTATTGTCATGTTTATGTCAGTGGTTTAAGTATCGCAGCAGAGTTAAAGTATTTTCTTTGTAGTTTTTTCCAGCACAACAGCGGAATGGTATTAATATAGCAGCCGTAGAAATTATCAGTACAAAACATTAGCACTGACAATTAATCTAGACTGTTTGTATTGACTTCGAACTTGCCTTACTTAGGTTAACGAGCCAGTTGTCAACGGCGGGACAGTTCTTAATTTAGCGAGCAAAAACGGTTCATTGGAGGTGATAAGGTTTTTACTTGACCATGGAGCTGTTGTAGATCTACCGGTAAGATAGGGTTTTTACTTTCTGGTCTTGTATTGTTGAAGCAAAAGGTAGTTGGGAACATATTCCGTTGTAAGAAACAAGCTAAATAAATATTGTTTGGTCTAAAACACAGCGCCACGAAAAAAATAAATAAGTGTCACCAAAAAACTTTTAATCTGTAAGAACATTAAACTTTTAGCTAGAACTGTTTTAGTACATAACGATATTGTAGCCTGCGTTGTCGGTGCAAGGGTATTGGGGAGAGTGAGAAGCAATCCTCTGCACTTCCCCCATTCACCTTCTCCTTCTACGCAGGCTACAATATTATTATGTACGAAATTAATGTTCGATATAGAGATGCAATACAGTTACAGTTTAGGCATCAATGCATCAAGACCTTCTGTTCTCGTGGTCCTCCCATTAGTGTTTAAGAGTAGCAGCAAACAGTACTTAAACAATTCTCTTTAACGGATTCCTTCAAGAACTTTTGAATTAAGTCTCACCTTATGCATTTATTTAGGACTTCTTTTGATGCAGATTGCGACTACACCTGTACTTGGACAATGATCAGAACCTACCCTTGCTATCACTAGTTATTAGATTTCTTTTTCGTAAATAGTAATTATTTGTCCATTAAATTTTTTTCTATTCATATAGTTTCTTTTTAACATAGGGGTGTGCCTCGCATGGGACTCCGCGTCCCGTTAGCACATATCCTTTAACAGCGTCCTCGCTTTCTTTAGTGCTAGTTCGTTGATTGATGTTGTACTGTAATCTGTATTTGTTTTAATTTCTTTAATTAAACCCAATAAAGCTGATAAAAAAAGACCGATGAAACTGCTTCAGTGGCCAAGCGGTAAGCGAGTTCGACTCATAATCCTAGGGTTGCGAGTTCGAGCCCCGGTCAGACCATTGTGTTGTGTCCTTGAACAAGACACTTTACCTGACTTTGTTCCAGTCGACTCGGCTGCATAAATGAGTACCAGTTTGCTGGGGGCTAACTTGCGCTCCAGAGCTTTAGTACTCCGTCCCATTCCATTGCATTCAAACTTTTTTCTGCTATTTTGTTGCTTAAGGTGCATATGAAGTAAAAATTTGTGTTACTTCAGTGGATAGACCTTGCTAAATGAGGAATAGTGGTGAAAATCTTTTGTTAAATCTAACATTATGATTATTGTATTGATCTGTAAACATTGTAGGATGAAAATGGGAGACTACCTCTGATGGTTGCAGCAAGAGCGTAAGTTAAATTTGTGTATCGATCAGAAGACCATTATGAAAGTTCTTTAAGGGAAGCCCCGCTCCAAAATTGTTTTTTATATGTTTAAAAACATCGGTTTGGGATTCGCGAAAAAATAATTTCGAGGGTGTTTCCCTAAACCGCGACCTTAAAAATAAAACGTGCAAGATTTTGGGATTCGCGAAAAAGTAAATTCGAGGATGTTTCCCTAAACCGCGACCTTAAAAATAAAACGTGCAAGATTTTGGGATTCGCGAAAAAGCAATTTCGAGGGTGTTTCCCTAAGCCGCGACCTTAAAAATAAAACGTGCAAGATTTTGGGATTCGCGAAAAAGTAATT
>JAOBRD020858513.1:0-13002 GCA_027575215.2 Hydrozoanthus sils | reverse complement strand
AATCATTGCTTGCAATATTGCAAGGGTAGTATCGGTTTCTACTTCCTGCAACGTTGCGTGCAACAATTTCAGAGGTGGCTACACAGAAACTCTTCATGTGCATGGCAACACGGTGAAATCATTGCTTGCAATATTGCAAGGGTAGTATCGGTTTCTACTTCCTGCAACGTTGCGTGCAACAATTTCAGAGGTGGCTACACGGTGCATTTCTCCTATTGCATGCAATGTTGCACCTTGTAGCCACGGTATAACAGTTCCAGTGTTCTTGGTAAGTTTGATGAAAGCTGCGTACTGAAGCCCAGCCTAGTTTGTTTCACTGTACAGCTCAAGAAGCCGACGCCGAAAGAAGATAAGGTCTGTTGTACCTCTGCTTTTACGAAACCACGTTGGTTCTCTCAGGAAGTTTTCTATGGCATCCGTTGAGAGTTACTAATTATTCAGGACTGGATTGTTCAAAGGCTGGTAGACCTCAATCCTGAATTAAAGCCCTACTGATGCGAAATTTAGAAATCTTCTTTAGTCAGTTAGGGACACATTGAAGCAGAAAAACAATGTAAAGCAATAACGGCGGGTATAAATTCTTGTCCAAGATACAAGCAGTTGGTGCGAAAAAAGTCTGAAAACAGATTCTTTTCTAAGTCTAAGGAGAAATTTTACGGGTGCAGTTTTCCACTGAAAACCTTGTCCGTTCCAAGTTTACAGTCTCTGTAAGGTTAGAAACAACCTACATCAAAAATTTAACCCTGGATTAATGCTAATCGACCTTTGAACAAGTGGCTCAAGAAGTACTCTTGCAAGAACCTTACCCGCTATTGATAAAAGAGTGACACGCCTGTAGTTGGAGCACGGGGCGGCCCGACCAAGAAATCAGTGCGTATCCAGTTACAACACAATACTTATTTGGGGCCACGAGCATTTTGATTTGAATAAAATTTTACTAACCTTGGTCTGATGTTATTTTGGTAGTCTGTTGATCCTTTCTAGTAGGTTTTTCAAACATTCAAACGATTTTGTTGCCCTTTGGATTTTTTGCCTCGAACACCGTGGAGCAGTCGGACTCACTGCCACTCTGAGGTTTTCAGGTGACCTTCTCTCTGCACATCATGGGGTACACCAACGCTGACGATCTTTTCCGCCTTCACAAGCTTCGTGATGGATGATAAAACTTCTTTTCTCTAGCTGCGGCGGCCTATCAAGCCTTAAGAACCAGACGTCCATGTTGCCACGGAGGATATCAGTAGTTGACGCGTACTTGCACACCTCATGCGGTCGTTGAGATCGTCACGGAGCTGAAAAGCGTCTTCGCGGCCTCCGTGACGATCACCTAAACCACATGACGAGATCAATTTAAGTATACACGTCAACTGACATTTGGTTTTCTGGTTGGCCTCTGTAGCAACACGGAAGGTCTCTCTGTTTCTTTCATAACCAAGTCGTGGACTGGAACAAAAACCAGCCTTTCGTGAATGAGCCAGCTGCAGCAGATTTTTTTTTATATTAATCAATGTCTTCTATCCTAATCAGACAACCGATTCTTTAAAACTGCATCATTAACGGAGCTGCGTTTTTCTTGCAACCTTCTTAAGCAATGTTGGCCAATTTTTTTTAACTTTTTCGATCCAACTATTAGTTTATGGAAACTTGTCTTACATCAAACACTTGCGGCCAATTCAAACAGATTTAGAACTAAATGGCTTCATTCGAATTTGGTTTTCAACAGTCGATCTAGATCTAAGCAGTTTCGAACCTACTCAAAGTTGATTTCTTTTTTTGACAGATGCTATTCGGTGTACACGCAATAGACGTTAAAATAATATAGTATTTTGTTTACTCAAGTAAATTGTGGTATTTATCGTCATTTAGATGTTTCTCGGGCTTTTGTAGTGTAATCATCACGCAGCTTCGCATCACTAGATAACGCGAAAATTCATTCTTAATCCTCAAGTTCATTTTTGTTGGGCAACCGATGTATTTGACAAAAGATGGCGGATTAACAAGGTCACATATCAACAGAAGATTCTCTATCCATAACAAGTTCTATATCCCCTTCATGGTTTTCTCGCTTCTTTAAATCCACCCAAAAAAGAGGGGGGCCATTCTGTAAACTCCCTGTTTCCCTCAAGAAAAATTCTTTGCAAGATAGGGTTAACTTCGGAAATAGAGGATCTACTTGCATGACCGCTCTTATTCAAATAGCGCGTTCCTGCCAAAGCTACGGTATACGATGTAAACCAAAACCTTAAAACTCTGGGTTAAACCAAACTGATTCAAGCAGTAATTTATCCTCTAGGGAGACGCTTACGGTTCTTTTGAAAACTGTTTAGATTTTCCACTGGAAAAAAAATTGTTTATTCAATAATTACAGCTCAAAAATGTCGTATAGTTAAAATCTTTAACCCTGGGTTAGTGCTAATCGGCCTTTGAACAACTGGGCCCCGGTGTTAACAAAAAACGGATTAATGGGTAACAAAAAACACAACAAGTCCGCAGTAAAATTATTTTTATTTCAAATGCTTTTCCCTATTTATCAACCAAAGTTTTTCCTGCTGCCCCGACAAGAAATTTTTACTACGGACTAAAATATACCACTCCACTGTCAAGGATGGCCGAACCTTGTCCATTTCCAAGAGGACTGGGAGTGAACTCAGGCCCCATTATCACATGACAAGTGCAAAGCAATGCGCCTGTCGTGGTTGGTAGTTGAGCGGCTTAATTGCGCTAACAATTAAAGTCATTTAATTATTCATTCCATGTTTATAGTACTCCCTCGTATAGTTTCACTAAAATCTCATCTTGTAGTTTTCACTAAGAAAAGAACGAAATTTCTATTTAGCTGAAAGCAAGTATTGACTATCCCTAGTTCTAGATGTTCATAATTATACATTACTACTAAACTGTGATGTTCGTCAGTGGAGTGTAAGTTCCGAAAACGCGAATTTTTTACGAAACTTTTAACACTTTATCTATTTGGTCAAACCATGTCGCTGATCGTAAGGATGACAGGCTCACTGTGACGTAGATTAAGAAATTTGCGTCACGTCGCATCAAAATAAAAATAATTCTGTGGGAGGAGAAAAATTTTAAAGAAACAGATGGCGAAAATCAATTTTACACTCCATTGTTGTGGCTGCGCGAAGACTGGGGTTCCTTAATCACGTCATATTGACGTTGGTTTACCAAAATGGCGGCGATTTTGTTAATAAGATTCGTAAAAAAATGCACGTTTTGTTCAAATCAATATTTTTTTTTCGGAAATTTTAATTTTTAAGATACGTATTTTATATAGAAAAACAAAAAAAGAAAGGTTCTGGGTACTTTAATGGGCGAAGCTTAACTGGGTGTAGCCATAACGAACAACCGAAAAAACAGTTCACCTTTAACCCACTCACTCCTAGCCTAACAGTGCCCAATGAATCTGTAAATTCTCACAACTTAGTCCCTAATAGTTCTATGAGTAGTTTGGGAGAATTTAGATTTTGATGGGCGATCACAGCACTTGTCAACTCATCCTCCTCTGTTATTGTAAGGAGATTTTAATTTAATTTCAATTTATGAATGAAAGGGTTAAAGACATGTTAGCTGTATTCATTTAGATCTGGCTACAGAGCAAGATTTCCTCTGAAACAGCATGTTCAACCACCGGAGTACCAAGCACTACAATTACAAGTTACTGGATATTCAATTCAATTCGAACGAAGAGATTACGATTTCCCTCAGGCTGCCGCTTATTCGAAGACAGAAGTGAATCCTAAAGTGCCACACGCACGGCAAACAGCATGTGTTTCGATGCGCCAGATTGCAAATTACATGCTCTCGCTTCGCGCTTTTTTTTAAACGTAATTACTATGTATGCTCTCAAACAAGTACGAAACAGCTTCAGACAGGAAACTGATGTTTATTTCGGGTTTACTCGTAACTGTCTCTTGATTGTTTCCTTCCCTAGCTGCTACACTGGATAACCGATGTCGCATGGAGTCTCAAGCAAACCAAACACAGGTGCTGTAATATGATCAACTCTAGTATTAATACCAAAAACGGTTTACGGGCTGGAAAAAGATTTGTCACAACAATTTGAAAATTAACGACAGCATAACATACACTTGAAGCCTATGTTTTCTCGCATAGAAAATGAAATCTGTCACTGCTTACGCAATACGCATTGGCAAGAAAAAAAACCAAAAACGGTTTACGGGCTGGAAAAAGATTTGTCACAACAATTTGAAAATTAACGACAGCATAACATACACTTGAAGCCTATGTTTTCTCGCATAGAAAATGAAATCTGTCACTGCTTACGCAATACGCATTGGCAAGAAAAAAAACTTTAAGTATGCTTTGAATTTTGAGTCCATATTCCCCTTCCCTTCAATCAACAAACCGTGTGTTCAATGCATTAACAAATTAATTACTATCCCTTGCAGTGGAGGACTAGTTTGCGCTCCCTATCTGTATACCAGGCCCCTTGGGATCGTCAAACCGGTCCATAGTTGTAATACTCATAGTGGCAAGAATACCCCCGAACAGTATGGTCAGCAGTATTCCGCTTGTCACCAGGCCCATGAAGATGGGAATAGTGAAGAAACCTGCGCAGTCGTACGCCTCGTGAAAACTTAAGGACGTCCCATTTGCAAAAGCTTCGACCTGCAACAAAAGCAACAATGTTAACTACAACGAAGGGGTTGGCGCAGTGGTAAGATCTCCGCCTCCCAATCATGAGGTCCCCGGTTTGATCTCCTCCCTGGTCGAGGGCTGAATATTTGGGTGTCCTTCTTTCCCGCTACTGTTAATTAGGCTTTCCATCCTCCTAGGTCGGTAAAATGAGTAAAACCATACATAGACTGTGTACAAAGACAACCTCTAATAAGCGGCCACTCTTGGGACTTTGAAAAGTTGCCGCTTTTAATTAGAGGTATCAATTACAGCAGTTTGCTAACATAAAAAAATCGGGACTATTGAAAGTGGCCGCTAGTGGAGGTTGGCCGCGTAATGAGAGGTTGGACTTTTTTTTAGTCCGCTTTTGGACTAATGCCGCAGATCATTGTAAAGCAACTTTCAGTATATTCACATGAAAAAGTAAAGTGGTGTATTTATATAGCACCCTTTCCATATCAATCCTCAAAGGCGCTTTACAATGATCAGTTTAACCCAACGGACCGGAAGCATATATAAGCGCCTTAGGCAGCCACTTCAAAGCGGTCCATGTTTGCTGGTACTCATTTTACCGACCCCAGAAGGATGGAAAGCTGAGCGGCCTTTAGCGGGAAAGAAGGTCACCCAAATATTCAACCCTCGACCAGGCAGGAAATCGAACGGGGGACCTCAGGATTGGGAGGCTGAGATCTTACCACAGTGGATCGAACCAGTGACCTCTGGATTGTGAGGCTGAGATCTTACTACAGTGGATCGAACCAGGGACCTCTCGATTGGGAGGCAGAGATCTTACCACAGTGGATCGAACCGGGGACTGTACCTTAGGATTGGGAGGCAGAGATCTTACTACAGTGGATCAAACCGGGGACCTCTGGATTGGGACGCAGAGATCTTACCACAGTGGATCATATCAGGGACCTCTGGATTGAGAGGCAGAGATCTTACCACAGTGGATCATATCGGGGACCTCTGGATTGGGAGGCAGAGATCTTACCACAGTGAATCGAACCTGGGACCTCTGGATTGGGAGGCAGAGATCTTACCACAGTGGATCATATCAGGGACCTCTGGATTGGGAGGCAGAGATCTTACCACAGTGGATCATATCGGGGACCTATGGATTGGGAGGCAGAGATCTTACCACAGTGGATCATATCAGGGACCTCTGGATTGGGAGGCAGAGATCTTACCACAGTGAATCGAACCAGGGACCTCTGGATTGGGAGGCAGAGATCTTACCACAGTGGATCATATCGGGGACCTCTGGATTGAGAGGCAGAGATCTTACCACAGTGAATCAAACCAGGGACCTCTGGATTGGGAGGCAGAGATCTTACCACAGTGGATCATATCGGGGACCTCTGGATTGAGAGGCAGAGATCTTACCACAGTGGATCATATCAGGGACCTCTGGATTGGGAGGCAGAAATCTTACCACAGTGGATCAAACGAGGGACCTCTGGATTGGGAGGCAGAGATCTTACCACAGTGGATCATATCAGGGACCTCTGGATTGGGAGGCAGAGATCTTACCACAGTGGATCATATCGGGGACCTCTGGATTGGGAGGCAGAGATCTCACCACAGTGGATCATATCGGGGACCTCTGGATTGGGAGGCAGAGATCTTACCACAGTGAATCAAACCGGGGACCTCAGAATGGGGAGGCAGAGATTTTACCACAGCACCAAACCCTCCACTTTAAAGGTGCTGTATAAACACACCACCTAAGTTACCTTCAACTACAATTCCTGCTTTACATTGTAAAAGAAATTAAATTATTCAAAATAATTTGAAACTCTCTGACTTTTCACGAATTTTCAGAACTTTGACGATCAGTGATAAGTTTATGGAGGTTTTCTGCATTTTTTTTTATGCATTAAAGACTGTAAGAATTAGAAAACCGGAGCAATGTGAATGAGTAAGAATAACGTCGTGTGCTGGAGTTTTCAGTTTGCAGAACATAGTACATAAACTGATAGACAGCGACCATGTGAGGATTACTAAGCCAATCCAGTCTCTAAAACTGCAACAACAAAGATTCTTTCTATGGCAAAGGAACTTGAAAATATGTCTACAACCATAATACGCAACACACTTTATACAGTTTTGAATAAATAACAAATCTAATAAACTAAAAAGACCGTTAGAGCAAAGAACTTCAGAAGATGACAAATACTACAGTATATCATAAACAAAAGTCTGAGCTTTCACTTTCACAACTCGAGTAAGAGTATTTTAAGTCGATCTCAATGATTTTTACCCAGCTCTAGCATTGCTATAGAGCACTTTTAAAAAACTATTGAAGTTTCATCCCCATATATATTGTGAAAAATAATAAGTTATCTTGTTGGTTCAGTAATACCCGAAAGTCTGTACGGTAAGTTATAGACAAAAGCTTTTCTATATGGTCCAAGCATGAAGCACGAGAGTCCTGAGGAAAAAAACCAAGAGACTTAATTTACTGTGCAAAGCAGCAAAATTATTGATCAAATGGCTTTGGGAGAAAAGAAGCACAGCTCTTTTGCTGAACGGTCAGTACGTTAACTTTAGGACCTCAAACTGACCAACCAGAGCACGCAACATTACTCAGCCATACAATTTCAATGTATATTCTACCATGTACTCCCCTGTTATGTGAAGGCCTTACAGGTATGCAAAAGAGGCGAGGTAAGGTATGTACCCTGTTTGCATAAAGGTGTTTTTCACATGTTTTCACACGAGGTCACTAGAAAGCAAGTACCTCACTAATTAATTGGGGAATTGCTGGGTGTATGGGGGAGTAGTCTACGCATAGCTGCTTAACTTTTTTTTTATTAACCGTTATATTGGCCAAGCGGAGACTGGCGTCTGCACACAGGCTAATGGGGGAAGCGTAGTATATATACCTCGTTTGCCGTTCTTGTCTCTTTAGACAGAAAAGGAAGTGTGGTCAAGAAGGGTTGTACACGGCTTGTTTTGGAATAAGTTGAATAAGGTTCTCTCTAGACAAAGTGACCAGTTTAACCAGATGAGTTTACCTTAGAAGCAATAATTTCTCACCTGAAAGCCTTTTAATTGAATTGTTGTTGTAACCTTACTGTCTCTGTCATACACTTTAAGTTGAGCATTCTTGCAGCTGAAGGCAGATTTTTGACCAGATTGGATACTGTCACAGCTTATCGAGGTCGTGTTACCTTGCTCAGTTGCATCAACATTCTTACACCACCATGTACTTCCACTTCGCACAAAGAACATTTTACTGAAGTAAAAGAAGGAAAAACATCTTAAAGGCATCCTCGGCTGTAAGATGTTCTTGGCTCCAGATAAAACAATTGTTAAGTCTACATCCATTAAAATTGCTCAATTTTGCCAAATCTGTGCATATATCTAACGTCAGGCAGTTAAAGTCCCTATCAAGCTTAAATTTTTACATTTTAGATTAAAACTGTGGTCATCTAAGAACTCAAAATTCGAATAAGAAGAAAAAATTCCTCGTCCTAAGTATGCTATTTAACCAAAAAAAGATTGGAGTGTAAATTTTGACCGAGCAGACCAGGGACTGGTAACCTGTTGACTTAGCAGCAGTGAGTCGTGAGGATTTTGCTTAGAATTTTCATTGCTATTAAAAAAATAAGAAAATATTTATTTCAAACAATTTCAAGGGAATAACTCATTAATTAAAGTTGTAAAAATGTGACTATTTTAGCGAGAATCCAATGTTTTGAGATAAAAAAGATTGTCTCTGCCTCAATGCCTCCTACTACATCATACGCCTCCTTCTACCTCAGCATTGTACGTTTCAAGCCTAAAAATGTAACAGGAACAGCAAGAAACTGTTTTATTTTCAATAATCACTACTATTAAAGGGTTCTACTTTTTCATCTACAATTTAAAAAATTAGCTATATAGGGACTTTAAGCTCAATCATTTTTACAGTTTTAGTACCCCGCATGCCACCATTTTGAAATGTGGTGTGTTTCGATTGCAGTGCCAGACCCCCTCTCGGTCACTGTTATTGTTATTAATTCATGGAGAGTGGAGACTGGCACTGCAATCAAAACATGTTATATCTGTGCGCGAGAAATTTAAACAGTGGGAATGATCAAAAAAAATTGCTTGGCATTGGATATATGCAGAGAACTTTCAATTTGAGCTGCTGATATGTACACAGATTAAACAAAAGTTCTTTTTGAGACCAAAAGTGTTGTGTATCAGAGAATAAAGGTCGTTTGAAGAAACAGCAGACTAAAATACTATAACAAAGTTTAAGATTCTTGACTTGCATTTGACATGCTGGTGCCCTAAACAAAAGAAATCATCAAAATTCTTTTGTTCAAGGGAACCAACATGGCCGCTATGACATCACTATTGGCTAACCTACTCACTGTCTGCTGAAACTTTTAGCGCTCCTAAGCAAAAATAAAACCACTCTTTTTTTATTTGTATAAATTTGAATTTGTTCATTTCTACCAAAACAATTAGACTAATGTTGACATAATTATGGTTTTGATAAAATGTTCTAACATACACTGTATTAAGGCTAAAACTGTTTTAAAAACTTTTAAAAAAATTTAGAGCTAAAAATTAACATTTGACACCGAGGTCATCTGAGGTTTCAGAGTTAAAATATGAATGTTCTTGACACATTCATATTAAAATAGCTACTATTTCAATTCAGGTGGACAGTTGCAGAACTAAATTGAAATGGGATAAGTGTTGTAGTATATAATAGCAAGGCAACTTATTAATAGAAATTTCCGCGTGAGCAGCTTATAATTGAAAACAACAAAATAATATTAAAAATAAACCTTACTACCCTTGAAACAATTTTTAACCAAATTTTGGCATATTCTGTTAATTTTTTTTGAAATTGTGATCTGAATTTGATGTGAAGCAACTACATCTGTCTGCCATTTCGTTTCAGTGTCATTATCTACTGTTTCAGAGGTACAGTAGCCAAACTGATATACAGTAATATACTAAAATATAATATACTATACAAACACACATAATTTTATATCAATATATAATAAACTTAAAATTATTTAAAACGGAAGGGACATAAATTTACTTCATGGGAACTCAATTTTACTGTTTAGAAATTATGAAAATTTTCTGGACTACAACTTACAAATCAATTACAACTGAACCATTTATGGCCGAAAACTCAATTGTCCTGCAATACAAGAAATAAGTTATTAAAATTAAATCAGTATTTTAAAACAAAGTGCTACGGGCATCATGTATATGAAAATACACCATATAAATGAATAATAACATAATACTCAAATAAAAAACAAGAAATCATTACCAGTCTTAGGGTAACAAAACTTAGCAACTCATAAAAAAATAAATCTAAAAAAAATTCAAATATTTTTTGCCCTGAGTGTTTTAACACCACCAAACCCTTTTGAGAACAATAATATTAGTTTTTATAACATAGAGGGCAAAATTACTTCGAGCTAATTGGATAACAGCGGGGACATTTTTTCTTAATTCAGGGCAAAATTACTTAGCGCTGATTGGTCACTGGTACACTTCCGAAAATTTCCGAAGATTTCCAAACGTTTCCGAAGATTTTCTGAATTTTTTTAAAAATCATAAAAATGCCTTAAAAACGATTTCAAACCTCTTCCAAAGAATTACGAATGTTTTCAGAGGTTGCAAATATTTTGTTTCATTTGGGAGAAATGAGTTAAGTTATGCAATGGTTTCTTGTGGGTCCCGTGGAGAATGAAAATTTTGCCCTCAATGACATAAACACGTAATCGCCTGGTTCCTCATAAAATTTAGGATTAATATCATTTGTGTTTTCAATTTTTTCCAAATTGCCCTCGTTGCAAAGTGACTCAGACAATTTTGGAAAAAGTTGAAAACACTCGTGAAATTAATCCTTAATTTTACTCAGCCCCATGCAATTACCTATACTAATTCCAAGGTACATACAAAACATAAAGTTATTCCAAATGGTACTATTGTTGCTCATTAAGATAAAATCAAAACGTATAACAATTCCAACTAGTATTAAAACAGCATTAATTAGTTGTCTTGAAAGAAATTTTTTAGATAAAGATTCAACAAATCCATGTGACAAAGTGTACTTGTGAAAATTCATCAAAAGCTTGTTAAATATAATTATAGTAAAAGGTGATACTTTGATATATTGTAGCATCAGTTTGAAGCGAACGAAACTTCATATAATATTGTCATCTGATAAATGTTGAATTTTTAAATGCGTAATTGGCTTATCTATCAACAGATGAATGGAGTGAAGCAAAATGCCTAACAGCTGACAAATTATTTCCTCATTTACCCAAAGACCAATATTAATGTGTGTGCTGGGATCACACCAAAAATTAGGAATGAAATTCCAAGACTTTTCCATGACTATGACCAAAAAATATTGAGAAACCAAATAATAAATTTAAAAAAAAAAAAGCTGTTTTTAAAACACTTTAACACCAATTACACTTTCTGAACACTGAAAGACTGCATCATGTCTTGAATTTAGAGCAAAACACTTAAATTCATTAATTTAAGATAAATTAAAGACTGGTTTAAAATTTAAGAGAATTCAATTTCCCGATCAAAATCAAAACCAATAATAAAATTAAATGATATTATTAAAGACAAGGAGAAACTCGGAAAAAAAATCCAAGCACCAGATGGGAATCTAACCCACGACCCTCCGTGTTTTAGTCAGATGCTCTAACCACTGAGTTACTAGAGACTCTATGGTTAGCAAGGTCATGGGTTCAATTCCCATCTGGGGCACTGATTTTTTTCCTTGTCTTTAATATCGTTTAATCATTGGTTCATCGTTTAAATAATAAAAATCCATTACTTTTCCATGAGCTTGGCCATTTTCACCCAACTCCATGTTTTTTTTCTGGCCTGGAAAATGTGTTTTCAAATTCCATGACTTTTCATGACTTAATGAACCCTGATGTGTATTACAGTACTGTATGTAAATGAAAGAATGTGTGATTTTGTTGTATTATTTTAGATTATTAGTATTATTTTAGTCAAAGAGAGTAAAAGAGGCAAGTCACTGTGATCTTTGCAGTTCTCTTTTGTTTTCTTAAAGTTGCATTTATTTAAAAAGCATCTGAAACAAAAATCAGTTTTTCAATTTATAAGGAATCTACAAAAACACTGGTTGCAAAGTTTGAGAAACAAACAATGAAAACATGCCAAGCCACATACAGTATCTCATATGTTCATTTTGGTTCAGTCCATATAAATAAATTTTAAAACATACAGTAATGTTCCATAATTACTACTAATAGTTTCTACAGAAAACTCAAACAAATATGGATATTTTAAAATTGACTTTTTTCTTTAATTAGATGCACCATGTATTGGATGGGCTAACGAAAGAATGATGCAGATGATCTGATACATCTTTTGGTGTGTACTTTGAGGGGGGCACTTTTAATGAAAAAAGAAAATAAAAATTCTACCAGCCATATCTTGGCATATTTATTTTTATGTTTCTCAAACCAGGAAAATCAAACATTCTTATACACATAGTGCTCCTTTTGAAAAAGAAAAAACAGTAATTTCATGTCATATGCATGTTAAGGTTTGGAAATACTGATGATAGTATGATGTACATGTATGTGTGGGTGTCTAGAGAACTTACTCATTTTTTGTATTGCAATCTCCATTGCCTTTGGCGTCAAACCTCTCAAAACCTGTGCTGTTTACTTTATCTCCAGATTTTGAGCGAGAAACAATGAGTTTCTGAACATATAGCAAAACACAGCTTGTCCAAATCAAAGTGCCATTTTCGACCTCTTTCTTGTTTTCTGGTACAGCTGCTGCTAGTGATCGACGCAGCCTATCATGTGCCACTGCTGTTGCTGCTGCCTGAACTTGTTTCTTTTCAACATTCTACAAGTAAGCAACAACATCTAGAATATTATACAAGTCATACTACTTTCACATTCTATAGGTATAAGCAACAAGAAAGCATATTAAGTTACCATATAAAATAAGCCAATACCTCAACTGTGCACCCTGATTGGTTGAAAAACTTTTACAGTTCTAAACTGCTCTTCTCATAAAACTTCACATTGCAGTTTCCTAATATGTACACTCACCTCATGTTTTTGCAACCTCCTGCAATTTTACATAAGATAAGTAAAAACTATTTTTTACTCAATTATGTTAATATATACAATATGTAAAAATACCCAATATAAACAGAGTACATAAGTAGCACTTAAACTTTAATAGTTTTATTATAGTTGAACCTTGAAAATCCAGACCTCAATTAACTGAACTTTTTCCTTTTTCCAGATTTTTCATGAACATACCGTAAGCGCTGTAATAAGCCCCCAGGGAACTTATTTATTTTTGGACCAG
>JAOBRD020858404.1:0-13002 GCA_027575215.2 Hydrozoanthus sils | reverse complement strand
AGTAGTAGTAGTAGTAGTAGTAGTAGTAGTAGTAGTAGTAGTAGTAGTAGTAGTAGTAGTAGTAGTAGTAGTAATAGGAGTAGTGTTGAGTTTGTAAAATACGCTCTTATGTCACCATTGTTTGCGCACAAAATCATCAGTTCTCACCTTCAGGTAGGGTTACATTCTTAAACACGTGGATGTCTTGCATTCCATATATATCTCTGACCAGTTCCCTTGCATTTGCACCAGTGGTCTTATCGCTTTTCATTATAGTAGAGGAGTACCCATCTGCCCAGAATAGACGAGTTTCGTCTATAGCCAAAGCTCTCGGAGTCCTTGCTGTTGGGTTAAGTCTCTTGATCTAAAAAAAAAAATTAAAAAGAAGAAGTAAAGTTTGCTACTCTCTACGAACCATCCGTCACGATCGATTTCTTTGAGAGGAAAAGAAGAAGAGTGATCAATACAATGTGCCAATTATGTTTGCATCCCTAGCCGACTCTTACACCAGTGCATTGTTGAATATAAATATTTCGCTAAATGGTAGAATAAATTATTTTAAAAAGCAAAAATATGTCATCTTAACTTATTTGAAAGGAAATGTTTCGATTTTCAAGAGATGTTAAAAAGATACGATATTAATATATTTTTTTAACTATATCCGATATGTATTTAGTACAGATACCGTTATTATTATAGTCTACACATAGCCGCATAATTTTTGTATTAACCTGGTAATAGCCGTTAAAATGGCTGAGCGGAGACTGGCGTCTGCACGCAGGCTATATTAATACTATTATTATTATTATTATTGTTTTTATCTTTTTATGTACATTTCGTAAATAAACTATTATTAAATCGTTATTATTATTATTATTATTATTATTATTATTATTTTATTATCATCATTATTATCACTATTGTTACTCTAATCCCAATACAATTGCATTCTTTTTAAAGGCATAAAGCCAATTTTTGTCAGTGTCAATATTAATATTAGTATTAGTATCAGTATGGTATCTATAGTATAAGTACCAGTACTAGTACAAGTGTTATTATTAATTTTGATACTAGTATCAGCATTAGTATAAATATTGGTATTATGCAAACTTCAGTGGAATAGTGGAGTAGTGATATCGCTACGCCCACTCGTGAGATATCCGTTTCACCACTGGAAGATGAAATTTGTATCTCCGCGGGGCCATGTACTACATTATCCCTTATGTATTAGAATCAGTATAAGTATCAGAATCAGTTATAGTATTAGTAACAGTTTATTACGGCTTAAGTAGTTTAGTATCAGTACTAACGCATGTTAGTTATTACCAAAGCAACCAATATCCATTTTTGCGCGCTCTGATTGGCTCCCATATCTCGCAATATCCGTTCTTAGTATTTACCAAAGCAACCAATCTCCATTTTCGCGCGCTCTGATTGGCTCCCGTATCCCACAGTATCCATGACTATTAGTTGATTTTGAGGCGGTGTTCAAAATGGCGTCGCGTTACCCGTTAGTTATAGACGAGGAAATGATTGCTCTAAACGAAGAATCATTCCAGAAAACACGAAGAGGACAACAAGATTTGGCTTTTTGGTTTTAATGGTTAGGAAAAAATTTTTTCTTTCAAAATCTGCCTAAAATCCCCGACATTTATCTTCTTCAAAAAATCCTGAAGAATGTAAACGAAACTCAAATTTACACGAAGCGCGCGTGCTAGAAGTAGAAAAAAAATTGTTTTCCTTTCTTTGAAAAATGAAGTGCATTTTATCCCTATCTTCTTGTAAATACTAAAACAACTATCCCCCTTAGGGTCGGTGTCTAGCTCGAGATATATACCTCGACGCTTGGCGTCTAGGTATATATCCACTGCTATTCACCTCCTCTTCTGGGGATAGTTGTTAATTATTATTGTATTAGCACCAGTATTAGCATTGACATTAGTATTAGCATTAGTATTAGTATTGGTACTCTTTTTGGCGTTAACATTAATGTTGGTTCTAGTAGTAGCAGCAGAAGTGACTACCAATTTTCTTGTTGGTAGTTGTGCTTATACCGTTGGTGAGCCAGTTCAACTCCCACTTACCTCATAAGTATTGAGATCCATCGTTTCTAAGTACCAAAATCGTGTATCAATCCAGTACAATGCGTTTCTATTTCTATCGAATTCCAGACTCTTTACGCAGTGGCGGCTCAGCGTTGGCCATGATTTGATTATCTGTACATTGGTTCCATCTGCCCAGGCTTTTTCCACCATTGACCGCGTTCCACACGACGAAAAGAACAAATAACTAAGACCAAAGAAATGAAGTCGTTAGCTGTGAATTATTTCTATACAAACAGACTATCACCATAATGCGATAACATTGTCGACGTTGATGCCAAGTTGTGAATAAGCGGATTGCCCGGCGGAGTCAACATCAAAATTGTTGTATCTTTACAAGAACGGCCGCTGTATCGCAACTCATCAGCTGAAGAGTAGGCACCATGCTTAACAATATGCAAGTAGGTTCTTGCCTGCAAACTAGAAAATATTTGCTTATATTTATTTAGCAACACAAGCATCAGGTGTTTCGAACGTTTTTTCCGATTTAATAGAAATTTCATGTTTTTAATTATTAATTGTTGTTTTAGAACATTTTAGAACGTCATCAACGATGACGTCTCCAAATTAAGTTCAAAAGATATGCTATTAGTCAAGGAACAGTTGTGCCGATGATTTTGGCAATCGGTAAAATAGCAAGTTTTTTATCCCAAAAAAATCGAGGGGGGGGGGGTCTTTTTGACCCCCCTCATGCCTTCTGGGGTTAAAAATAACGGCGGGCAATCTGGTTACTAATAGTTTGAATAATCGGAAAAAAATTAAGCAAATTATAATATATCAATTTTTTAAGAGGTAAATTGAATAAATAAAAATGAAACGATAGAAGAAAATAAATCGGAACGAACTTTTGAAACACCCTATACAAGCATCATCATCAATTTTTACAACAATCATCATCAGTCTCTACAACCATCATCATTAAATAAATTTAGGACAGACTTACCCGCTGTGTGTATCGACCAAAACAGAGCGCACTTGTTTCCGCCGAAACAACACCTTTCGTGTCCTCACACAATCATCGAGAGAGCAAACCTCGACCTTGTTGCCAGTAGTGTCAGCCCAGTAGACATTGCGAGCTACAGCGTCAATCGATAGGGAGGCTGGTGAGAAAAACGGGGCTGAAAGAACAGTTTCCACGTGGCTCCCATTGAGACGGACACGATAAATACCACCACTTGGATAACTTCCCTCAGCCCAGTACACCCTCCTCTCTTGTTGGTCAAACGCAACGGACTTGATTTGTTGCATATACCTCTTGATAGGTATTTTGCTTACCTGCCCATATTTGGTAAGAGGAATCTTGTAAATAGCTGGACGAGAGAAGGGAATCGCTGCAACTAGCATAAACTCCCTGAAGAAGCCTGCAAAACATGTAGTAGCACGTTGTCAAGGCTCTTAGTTGAAGCGCTCACTTGAATCATAACTTGCGGGTTATAAAACTATCCAATAGCTACCAACTTCTGTTCAAAACTACAGTAGTTAATTGAAATAGCCTATTACAATAAAAAGATTTAATTTACTTGCTGTAACTGCAAAACGAACATTTTTCTAAACCCTTTTAAGTAAGGGCCTCTTGTGACAATTGTACCTTTGTGAAGGGAGAAATCGTTTATTTAACAGAGGTTGCTTGAACGACATTTACAATAATATTAGTAATAATAATAATAATAATAATAATAATAAAAATAATAATAATAATAATATTAATCAAAATGTTGCAAAAAAAAATTAAAAAACATTAAAAAAAAACTGATAAAGACTGGTAATGGCCAGTTGGAATATCCGCAATTTTTCACGTTGTAAGACCAGTCTTTGCAATTCTTTTGACAAAAAATTAATTTTTCATATTTTATTCGACTGATCGCGATCTTCTGATCCAACGTTGGCAAGTACATCGATCGTACACGGTTTCGCACTGGTGTTAAAGCTACTTATTTCAATATTATTAATAATAAATTACTACTAATAAAAATAACTGTAATTACAAAACGTAGACTATAAAGGCCCTAAAAGTAAGGTGAAAGACAATACAGCATAGAAACTATGTTAACTATGATGAATACATATGTGTATGTTTACAATTCTGAAGAATTACCATGGATCACTTATCCCATCCAACATTCTAAAGCTATCAACTATTCCATTTGTTTTAGTAATTTCCAAAACATTTATTTGTATATGGATTTTAAGCACAGTGCTTTAAATAGGTCAAGGTCAATTTTAGCTAGTCGATTGATTGAAAAAAAGAGTTAAATACTTAGGGGCCGCTTTACGCACTTTACATAGTTTATCTGATGGTTCATACACTAAGCTGTTCGCCTTTTTCTACAAGTTTGTATATATTTTTTCTTTCTAATATGTATTTGGGGCTACTCTGTTAGGGAAGAGGTCAAACCCTTGGCGCTTCTTAGGGACCCGACTTTTTGGAAGAGGGAGGAATAGTTACCACCGCCATCCACCTCTACCCCTTGTCTGGGGTAGGGAGGGGGGGTACTATACCCACCACCACCAATTTTAAAGCTGAGGTAGTGGACCACACAACCAGGCCGCTACCTCAATCTTCAAAGGTCGGGTCCCTAAGGGAGAAGTCAAAACAATGGTATTTTTAAGGAACCCAATTTTGTCGGGGGAGGTGGTGGGTGGCGGCACAGACACCCTACCCCACCCCCACTACTTTTTCAGAGCTTAATTTCTTAAAACCTGATTTAGGGGTATTTGTTTTTAGTGTATTATGGACTTCTCTCTCCACAAGGAAGGCGTTTGTGAAGCACTTTATCAACATCTATTTTATTGAACATGATATTTGCTCCTCAAATTCAGCCTTTTTGAAAAAAGGTGGTGGGTGGCGGCACATAATACCCCACCCCCCTAAATTGGGTTCCTATGGAAGTACCATTGTTTTGACCTTTTTCCTAAGAAATGCCAAAGTTTTAGTTTTTCCCCTTACTCACAGTTGTTTGTTCCATTATGCACCATTCCTCTCGGACATTCACAAGTTTTACCTCCCGCAGAGTTAGACTGTAGGCAGATATGGCTGCATCCGCCATTGTCAACTTTACACTTGTTTTCACCTGAATGAACAAGAACAACCTATATAAACAGCATCATGGCATGTATTGAAGCTTATTTCCCAATTGCAAGAATTTGAAAAAGGAGAATATAAGCTGTGTTGTTTTTCTATTAATAATATACATAACAAAATTTCTCGATTCTGATTGGTTAAGGGCAGTGCTGTTCTTTGTAAATACAGTGCAATTGACTGTATGACTATGACTACAACTTCGATTACATTTCGACTACGACTTCACCTACGACTACGGTTACAATTACGACCTCAACTACGACTTGGAGTAAGGCGACAGCGACTACGACTACTACAACAACTGCGACTATGACGACTACAACTACAATTTGGACTGTGACTACGATAACGACTATAATGCGACTACTACTTTACTACAAACTGCGATGACTACAACTACTGCGACTACGATTACAAATACGATTACGATTACGCTGCGACAAAAATTGCAACTACGTTTTACGAGTACGACTGCCACTATGATTTAGACGACGACAACGAAAATAATTACGATTACCATTACGAAAACCACTTCGAATACGTACGATTGCGATGACGACTATGATTATGATCTCAACCTCGACTACGATAACTGTAATAAAATCTTCGATGTTCGTTCCCTTATATATATTTACAACTTGCTTTGTAATTTTTTGTGTAAATTATTAAAAAGTAATCACACGACTTATCTTGTTCAATTTTGAACAATTTGCTCTCATGTGTTTTTCAAAAGCTAAAATGGCATGAGCCCGTAAACCCACTTGTGCAAGGTATATCCAAAGTGAACTCGAAGTCGTACAGTGATTACCTATACCAGTACTAAAACTTGCTTCCAAATAAAAACTGGTTTTCCTACCTGTAGTCACGTTAGCGTTGCTCACAATTCCTTTTGGAATATTCAAGCCTGTCAAGAACGTTTGGCAACCCTTTTCATCACATCTATGAATCACTCCTGTCTTAATGTCCGTAATGTACCAGACTCCTGCTAAAATTGTAATATCCGCGGGATGTTCTGCTGCAGAAAGTTTTTCGACAAGCACTGTGATTTTCTTATTGCCATTGGTGGATGCGCAACGAATACGTAACTCAAACTCTTCAACCCAGCAGATGCGTAGTCCGTCACTGTGCAGAAAGAGTCCATACGGAGACACGTTGCCAACAGTGGCCACTGTCATTCTGTTCTTCCCATCCATGTCTGCTCTCTCAATTTTATGGTTAGAGTGTGATAAGCTTACCCAAAAGATATATCTAGAAAAAAGACGCCCATACGCATTATTACTAACTTGTAAACGGTAAAGAACGGGGAGTCAGGATGGCCAAGTGGTTAGCGCTCGTGCCTCCCATCTTTGTGGACCCGGGATCGAATCCTGGGTTTGCATGTGGGCTAAGATTTGTCGATCTTCTTCTGACTTCGAAAGTTTTTCTCCGGGTTCATTTTATTAAAATGATATAGCTAAGTTCTCCGGTTCTCCACAAAATCGACTTTCATGCCGAGATCAGTGCCGTCAAGCGATTAAACATAAGCACTGGCTTGGAGGAACAGACAACCTCTCCCAGCATAACGACGATAAATTAAGTTAGTTTAGAGCTCCCTAAAGGCCCAGCAGTTGGCTACCGTGAAAACGGCTATAATATCTCGTTATACATTTCTTTGTACATATCTAAAAAAAGCTACAATATCTCGTTATACATTTCTTTGTACATATCTAAAAAAAGGTACAATATCTCGTCATACATTTCTTTGTACGTATCTAAAAATAGCTAAAATATCTTTTTAGACATTTCTTTAAAAATACAAAACAGAAATGCAATTTATCTTAGTTTCTCTCAGCAAATCAGGTAGGTTCCAGAAAAATGAATTTGCTGTCGACTCAGGAAATATAGGGTTTTGCTGTTATAGCTTTGGAATATTGTATTGTTCCTCTGATTAGAGACAACCTTAAAAGTTGCTTGCTTGACCAGATCTCGGACAATACTATTGGAATATTCACGTGCACCAACTGACTTCAGTATCTCCCTATAGGTTACTTGCTTGAAAAGGGCTGTGTTGTTCAAAAGCTAGTTAACCTTAACCCCGGGTTAAGCCGAATTTCGAGCAGGTATTTCTTTTCTAAGGAAAAGGCTACGGTTCTCGTAAAACATTATTTAGATTTTCCAATGAAAAAAATTGTCACTTCCAAAGTTACAGCTCAAATCATTCTCTGTAAATTTGGCAACAAGAACGTAGGTTAAAATTTTAAACCTGGGTTAGTGCTAATTGGCCTTTGAACAACCGGACCCAGTTCTAGGACAATAGTAGTCCATGGAATATGCGCATGGACCAACTAACTTTGATATCTTCCTATAGATTACTTGCTTGACCAGGTCTTGAACGATATTATTGAAATGTGCGCTTGGACCCTCTATCTCATGTCCTTTAAGGCAGTTGCCTGGTCAGCTCTAGAAAGAACCCCTTCGCAGTCCCACCGTCTAAAATCGCCCTGCAGAGGTTACTTACTTGTTGACCAAGTCAAGAACAAGGCCCTTTGGTTGTGTAATTCCCGTGACCAGAGTTGCTTCGTAAATACCGTTATATGTTGCCACCTCAACAGTCCCGCGTTTGTAATTGGTCCAGTAAGTGTTACCAGTAGCAATATCAACGGCAATACCTGCCGCATAGGCATCTCTGGCAATTACTAAAAAGGGAAGCCGTTCACCACAATTAACTTTTATACCTTGTTAGCAAAGACCACAAACAATGCATCCTTATGTATACAAACTCATCCCTTCCGTGAGAAAATTAAATGCAGAAGGCAGCGTCATTCTCGATGTCCAAGACTATTAGATAATTTTGAGACGATGTCAAAACGGCGTCGAGATGGCGTGCTTAAATTAGTAAAAAGGTTCACACTGTTTTGTTTCTTTGGAAGCAAACTGTATTTTTATCCCGGTGCTTTGGTAAATATACTTAAACAATCATCCCCCCCCCTCTGGTTCGATGCCTAATGCTAGATATATCCCCTTCGGGGAATAATTGCTAAATAAGCTCTAAGTTCATAATTACCTTTTTGTTTTCCATCAAGAGTAGCTTTATTAAGGTCTTCATAGTAGACATCACTCCAGTAAACTTCAGATTTTGAAGGGTCAAAGGCTACCGCTTCTGGCTTCGCTAGGTATGCTATTGGTAGTTGGTTTCGAAACTGCGGTTTCTCTGGGAATACTTTTACTAAACTGCCTGAGCCATAATCAGCGTACACAAAGAAATCGACAAGTCCTGGAGAAAATCAGGGTCAATGATCACTTCAGAACATGGGCAAATGTTTAACAAAGAATTTAACTATTACTAAGATGGAATTAAGGGCGTGATAAGTGTTACCGAGAATAAAAAGAGGCAGCTAATCAAGGAAAACAGTTGCTGTAACAGCTAAAAAGTGCCCTTGTAATTCCTACTTGAAAATTTCCCCAGAAATGAAATGGGCACACGAGAGAGAAAGAAAACAACTCTTTGACTCCGGTGAGGTGCAAACGCTACAGGCTGCATTAAGTTAGAAATAGCGACAATGAACGCGTCAGTAAATACATAGCTAATTATTGATCATCCAAAACATGGCTACCTCAGATTAACAAGGAGCTATCCAATCGTGGCATCGTTGCTATCAAAGATAGTAACAGATATCTTGAGATAAAATTGTGGGACTAACCTGATTGACTTAAAATTTTGCGTCAGCTACTGAAATACTGTTCAACAGTGGAACCTCAGCAAATAACTTACGTTTGCAGGATTTTCCATCCGATTTAAGCACAGCTGTATCTGAGCATGCGCAACGGTATCCATTTTGCTTTAAAAGGCAGAACTGGTCACACCCGCCATTGTTGTTGGAACACTGTGTATTCACTGAAGCGCATAAAGAGAAAAAAGTGTTACTTGTGTATGCTATTTGTGAAAATAGGAAAAAGCAAAAAAAAGCACGAGTTATCTTGGATTGAAAAATGTTTGATGTATTACCCATAGGAAACAGAACATTTGTATTGCAAAAGATGCTAGTTTTCTAGTCATATGACGTTGCGGTGAGATTATAACGCCATTATCAAGTGGAAACAGGCAAACAAGTATTCTAAATCAATCGCATTTGTGCAGAGAAGGTTTTAAAAAAAAATTTTTTTATCATTAACAAGGTGATTCTGTACAGGCTAAAGGCAAAACTGACAATCCTAAACGGTCATCATGTTTCTTTATTTAGATGTAAGATCAACTTTAAAGATTTTTATCTTCGCGAAGGAATTTTTTTGTGGGAGCATGAGGGAGTTAAGCTCAAAAACACCTTTAAAACTTCCTACAGTGAAGATGAAAACTATTAAGGTATTGTCGGCGGCGCATTGGCTGTATAAAAGAGTACCAGTTCTGCTGGGGGTTTAACTGCGGTAGATTAGTGTCCCGTCCAGAGGGAGTTACACACTCATCCGCTTAACAACACGGAAACCGGAGACAAGCGCCGGCCTGATGAGCCACTTAGGCTTGAGAAAGTATTTAGATTTTAACTAGGCGCTCTAGAGTGTTCATTGGGCTACCTGCCTAAACTAATTGATTTAACAGTTGCGGTCTTTTTGGAAGACAAAATAAATTGTTTTTTGCATCTTAACATCTCTTCTTTTTTCCCTCACAACAATCGAGCAAGAAATGGATATTATTAGTCTAGAGTCCAAAACATGTGTCCAAGCTGGTACCGCAAGGAAATGTGGGATCGAAAATTTGTCTGGTTGACGAGAACGACAGAAAAAAAGACTGAATCTTTGACTGGGTTTATCACAGGTAGCCCAGTAATCAATTGCCGACGCAACGAACAGTTTTTATATAAACTAATTTAGCATCTTTCTTTAGTGCTTGTTTTTACCTGGTGCAGGAGTGTAGGCGGAATTATAAGCTACAACGTCGCTTGGGCTCACCAGCCCCTCAACTACTCTTTTACAAACGCCGTTCTTGGTTTTGTTACAACGATACACTCCGCCAAAGTGAAGCCACGAGTAGCCTAAGTCCACGATGAACACATCGGACCCGTCAACTGCCATGCGCACACTATAGGTGATACCACCGAACCCGCTGAACTTCAATAAGCTGAACATATCATAGGTTGGGCTTGATAAGTTCAAATAGCGAACAGTTTTTGTTACTTGTTCGATCCAGTACAGTCGGTTTGTCGAAACTTCCAGGTTAAGGCTTTTCGGTTTAGTTTTGCCAACCCTTGCTAGCACCTTTCTGTTTCCACCATCCATATCTGATCGTTCAATAGTATGGGAAACGTTCGACCAGGTGGTGAAGTACATGTACCTACAAAACGATGGTTCCCAATTAAATTATGTTCTTATTTCTCAGCTTGCTTTTAACAGAGAGAAAGGTTCAGTTTCAGATATTAAAGGTCTCAAGACAGTTTTGTCATCGATGTGGAGTAAGTTCAACTATACAAAGAGAGTTTTCTGTGCTGTTGTTGCAAAAATGTCTTCCGGAAAGGTGGTTGACAATTATAGTGTTTGCTATCCAAAGTCTCAACAAGGCTATGTTTTTACTTACCTATTATTAAGATCAAGAGCAATGCCATGTGGTGATTGAAGGTCCTGACTCACCAACGTCATCCTGTGCGTGGTACCAAATATCATTACCTCGATTTTGTTGAAAGAGCTAACTGTCCAATACAGCTTGTTTCCTGGCCAGTCTAGCGCCAGTTCCTCAGCTCCTTCTGTCCCACCAACCACTTCTTCTGCAGAGCTGCCGTTTATGAATGAGCAATATATCTTATAACGGATGGCATCTGTCCAACACATCCGTTTGTTGTACGGATCATATGTAATCGCTGCCGGATTGTACACAGTATCTTTAGGCGACACAGGAACCGTTTCCATTGAAAACTCTTCACCACGAACAATTCGCTTGATGTGTAAGCGTCCTGGCTCTGTCACCAATAACTTGTTTGTGATTTCTGTTGTAAAAAATTGTACTCCACATCGGTAAGGTGTATGCTAGTGTCATTCTAGCGGTTGGTTTTAAAAAGTATTCAAACTATTACTAAAAAAAATAAGGTTAGCGTAAGAACGAAATCAACAGGTAAATCGATAGATATGTGACAGACGGACAATCACAGACAAACACTGACAGACAGACAGACGGACTTAGACAGACAGACAGAGAGACGGAAGGACAGACATACAGAAAGACAGACACATTGACCCTAAAGTATGTGTTTATTGGCAAAATTAAATACTTACCGACACACGTGACTTTGTCATCGCCCAGTTTGTACCCGACTGTACATGCGCATGTGCGCCCTCTTGGTTCCAGGAAACACAATTGGCTGCATCCTCCACGATTCACTGCGCAGGCCTGGCTCCCTGAGTTTTACAACGTTCGTATCAATTGAGAGTCATCAAATTAAAAAAAAAACGACTAAAAACCTTAAAGCAAACAAGCATTCTTGACGTCAGCACAAGTACTTTTGCTCGCCAAAGGAATTTACATCATGGCTTACATTTCTGTAACAAGCTGCATCATTTCAATTGACCATTCTTAAAACAATGGTTACATAAACATTAGTCTACAATTTCTAACCCGTAAACGTCTAAAAATGCTCATAAAAACGCAAAGAGAGTAACGACTAACTTTGGCCTTCACTGAGCCTGTTTTAGAGTAATTAGGTTCGCAAGGAACTGTGGTAAAATGTACACCCGCCATCTTTTACTGATTGAGCTTACGGCGCTTTCTTTATTATATATGGATGTAAAATTAACTGCTTATGGAGTGCCTAAAACGGTACCTTTAAAGTGAAATTTCGAGGGTTGTCCAATACACCCGAAACGTAACGCGTTGTCTTTGGTCCTTAACGATGCGTCAATTTTACCCTCGAATCGTCGGAGTTAACAGTGGCCGATCCGCTACTTGGCTGGGCAATCCGTCACGATTCGTCAATTTCAATGGTTGATGCGCTACGTATCGTGAAAGACCTTGTAAAACTCTCATGCAAAAACACATATGAAAATTTCGTCGCCTCACTGTCCAAAATCGCATAGCGGTTGGCAAAGACAATAATTCCAGTTTGTAGATTCCGGCGTCTATCCTTTATCCACCAGTGATCATTATATTATATACGGTACTAGGAAAATCGGTGTTCCGACAAAACAGCCACGATTCATTCAAACACGGTCGTTGAAAGGATTTATTGAAGATGCTTTCATAAAAGATCTTAAAACTGCAAATTTGTCGATTATTGGCGCGTCTGAAAATGTAAACACCTCTTGGAACTCTTGGAAGAACTTTTTTGTATCAATCATTGATAAGCATGCGCTGAAACGAACAATCCGGAAAAGAAATAAACCTGCACAGTGGATAAAAAGTAATTTAAAAAAGCAAATGCTTTTACGAGACTCGGCCAAGAGAAAAGCCATAAAATCCGGCTCTCTAGAAGACTGGGCAGATTACAGAACAAAACGCAATCGGGTTAACCAAGAAATAAAACATAGTAAAGCCCAGTATTTCCAAAGTTCTCTGTCTCACAACAGAGATAAGCCAAAGAAGACACGGTCAATTCTCAAAAATTTAATGGGCACAAAGTCTGAAAATACTGAAATATCTGAAATTTTTGAATCATCATCAAGTAGTAAAGTTTCAAACTTATGTTTGAAACTGCCTGAGTCAACTAATGACCCAAGGCAATACTTAACTCGATATGAAACGTTTCAATGTCGACCAGTCCACGGCAGGCATGTGCTTAGAGCTCTAACAAAAGTCGACTCATCAAAGGCAACAGGTATCGATAATATCCCAAATAAATTACTTAAACTTGCTGCTCCGATTATTTTTCAAAACCTGTTATT
>JAOBRD020858302.1:0-13002 GCA_027575215.2 Hydrozoanthus sils | reverse complement strand
CCTCCCCCCCCCCCCCGCCGCCCAGTTCCATTGCCAAAGAAAACATTACCTTTGTAGCTAAAACAAGACAAAAATGGAAAAGATAAAAGAGTATGAAAGAGCATACCATCTTCATCCATATCAATTGGGTCTGGCCTTGCAGGTTTGGTCTCCGGATTTGGATCAATTTCACCTGGACGCAGTTTACGAGGATCTTCTCCTTCATCCCTATCACCCTCTTTTGCTTGTGCCTGGTCACTGAAAATTATTATCTAATTCATTAGAAGAAGCATAAATAAACTATAGCTTAAGAGAGCCCTTGTAACTTCCTGCTTGTGGCGCACTAATTTAGGGAGAAGAAAAAGATAGTCGGTACAAAAATGGAGGAGTAGCCTGGGTAATAATTGTTTTCTGGTTAAAAGATTTAAAATGTAGCTTTCAGCTACTATTCTGTAAGCTTTGACGAAAACCAAATGAAATAGCAAAACATAGGCAAGGTGCGAAAAGACTTTAAGGCAGTAAATTGTTTGTAAAAGATGTGAGAAAGCTAGTAAGTGAAAAAAAATCTAAAATAGTCATGAAAGGATTTAATATTGCCTAAGAATTGTTTTAGACTTATTGTCAGTTGGAGTAGTTAACTTTTGTGGCATGCCTAGGTTCAAACAACTTAGGGACTTGGTTATTGCCCTTTTCAACTACACTTTCCTTTTCTAGGTCAGTCTACCAACTGAAAGTAACTTTTATGAGCAATCTGAGCTTGAAATTTCATAGACTATGTTTATTTAGAGATCCAAAAGAAAGTCATCACTATTAATAAGGGCTGACCAGTGCAGAATGGTTTAAGCTCACTACAACAAGTAAAAGGGTCTATCATTTAACCCTTTAAGCCCAGAACAGTTTATCAACATCTCACTTCTCCTTACATAACTCAAACAAAGTAATATAATTGGTAGTGAGAAGTTAGGAGTTGATCAAGTCAAATATGCTTTTGGAAGATGAAAAGTCAAATTCTCCTAAACTGTTTATATGGAAGGTATGGGACTCAGTTGGGAGAATTTTAAAACACATCATTTGTCGTGCTTGGGGCTTAAAGGGTTAAAGCAAATTACTTACAGAAGGTACTCATAGCGCTCAAGGCATTGAGAAGCTGTTCGACCAATCAGAGGAGCAATTGTTCTCCACTGTGTTGGCATGAGCTTGGCAAGGTGAAGCAGTTTCTCATCTTCTTCTCGGCTCCATTCAGTCTGATAATCAATATATACACAAAGTCATAAAATTAACATACTTAAACAATATGTACTAACATTAAAAAAGAATCAAAACATGTGTATCAATACCAATCAATGCTATTGTCAAATTAATTTGATTTTGTAAAATAATTTGCTCAAGCAAGATTCAAATTTTATACCCAAAAAATCGCTGCCTTAAAACCCAACCATGCAAAAAAATCCCCACTTTTTTGGCATGCCCAAAATAATCCCTAAAACTTTTAAGCCAAAATTACTTATGGTAAGCACTGCTCCAGATTATGAGACTCGAAAAAATCCTGGCTAAAGTTTGGCAAACTAAAACAATCCCGGCATAATTTGCATACCAAAAAAACCCCTTCAAGCCAAAATTGCAGACCCAAAAAATCCTACAGGCCCCCTCCCCCCTTATAAAAATGTTTGAGTTGGGCCCTTGGGACCACACCTGTGCCTTACTGTATTTTCTGGACTATAACCTGCACTGCAGAAAACAGCATTCCAACATTTTTATGACTAAGAGAAACAAAAGTCAACAGATAACCCGCACTGGCGAATAACCCACACATTATTTATTAATATACACTTCTTCTACGAATATTATCACATTTAACATTAAAATCTAGCAGAACTTTTTATTAAAAATACTACAAGTGTTGTACTTGTAGATTACCTTTACTATCTCAAATGTAAGGTAGAATTAACAGATAACCTGTGGGTTATAGGTCGGAATATATGGTACCCATAGTATTATGTCAGCAGTCTACACAATCGGATAAGTATTGTACATACTATATCCAGTGCTCTAGCTGGGCCAAAACAAAAAGGTATGGCATCCAGTTGTTTTTTCCAGGCACTCTATGGTATTCGTCTACCACCCTGTCATTTCATCTAGCACCCTGCTGTTTTCAGAGCCTTAGCTGTATTAACATAATGAAAGTTTTAGCTAAAATGTTGATGTTTCAGCTTGTTATTTTTCAAAGTTCTTTGGCAACGAGCAATCACTCACATGTAACTATTAGCCAAAATTGGTGGCAATACTGCTTGCTCTGCAACTCCCCTGAATCAGAGTGCAGATACCAGAAACAGTTGTTGCCATGTTCTGCAACAGGGCACCCTGTCCTTTCTTTTAGCTAGAACACTACAATATTCTTCTGTTACAGAAATTGAATGATCAGTGAGCAGTTGTGTGACCTACCTTTTTAATACTGGGGTCAAGCCATTCGTACCTAACACAAAAACAAGCTGTCAGGATTAAATGGCTCCTTGCTCAACCAAGTGAAATAACTAGTAGTATATGAGTAAAGGCCTGTTGGCTACCAGAGGCAAAAATTTAGTAGTCTGAGTATAAGTTTCAGTAGCCAGATCTATAAATTTTCAATGAGTAATCACTATTTCATCTGCATTTGTAACTCTTGGTGTAAGAATAATAGTATTTGTTTCAAGATTTATTTGCCCTGTAGAAAGCTGATAAGCTCTATTCATTTATCTATAAGAAACAACAACTCTTAATTAATCAGTCACAAAGGTTCCACACAATCTCGTAGTAGCCAGATGGCTACAAGTTCCAAAAATCCAGTAGCCAGCATTCATTTGTTGGTAGCATTGGCCACCTATAGTATAGGAGCCAGGGCCCGGTTCTTCAAAACCCTGATTAACTTAACCCAGGGTTAACTCCTAAAAAACTTATTGGTTGTCATGGTAATTAACCCTGGGTTAGCACTAATCTGGTTCTGAGGAACTGGGCCCAAGTTAGACTCCTGCAAACAAATATGGCCAAACATTTACTGTGGCCTTTAAGACGCCCGAAGGCATGTTTTTTCGAACACAGCTGAGTTATAAAAGACCTAAGTGTAAGGTGTTTCAAATTGAAGTCCAGTTTTTCAAAATATTCCCAACTGAATAGTATCTCTTCCTCCTCTCCCCAGTAAATCTTTGATCGTTTTTCTTTGCTATAGTATACAATATTTGCTTGTGAACTATGACCTCCTATTTCTAGTTGGAAATTTCAAATAACAGGACATGGCAACAATTTTGTTTCATAGAACTCCATAAAAAATTTACTGGTCTTATTTGAAAAATTTAAAAAGTCTTGGTCGCAGCGGTTCAGGTACTGTGTTAGTATTAGTGCCAAAATGTTTGGGAATCAAAAATGGACTTCCTGACAGTAGTTCAATAGTTGTACTCACCAACGCGCTTTACACTGTTTTGCAGATTTTCGATGCAACAATGACGCAATCCGTGACCACTGGTTTTTCCCATATTTCATAACAGCTGCTTTGAGGATTTCATCCTAGAATTAGAGTGCCATATATTATTAATTAAAAACTTTTATATTTCTGTAGTGGGGTAAATTGTAGTTGCAGATGTCGCACAACTCCATACAACTTACCTCGGTGTTCCTCCAAACACCTCCTTTTATCAGTATGCGAGGCATGGTTTAAGGGTTGAAAAGTCTTACTTTGAACAAAAAGTAGTTTCGAGCGTAAAAACTTTGTGAACAAGCACAATTCAATCACAAAATTTGAACTGCATACAAACTTCTATCATTTCACGTTTTACTCACGCTTTTTCCCATCATTCCCTGGAACACACACAGACAGTCCCAGTCTTTACTCGGCCTCAATCGACTAAGGTCACAGGTAGCCCAAGCTTAAAATTCGTAGCTCAATAGTTTTACTGGAGAATGTAAATGGGGTTTCTAAAATCTAGATTTTTTGCTCTAATTCATATTGAAATCCTATAAAAACAACTCACCGTATCGCCTTGTGATTCTTATGTAAAATCTGACGAAGTCTGAGCTGACTTTGTTGAGGTATAGCGTTTTCACGGGGAATTATAGTATAGTGTCATTTTGGCCGCTTTTCGCTGATAAATCAGTTTTTCAAAATGCTGCTACTTTCGGGTAGCCGTTGTAAACTTCCTCGATATAACAGCATTTTCCACTGCGCCCCCCTCCACCTCCCCGAATAATTGTTTGCTTCCGCAGTCCATGGGGCGTCGGGTTGGCGTTGTGGTGGAGCGCTCGCCTCTCACCAATTAATGCGACCCGGGTTCGATTCTCGGCCGGGGGAAGTATGTGAGCAGGGTTTATGGTCCCTCTCCGATGTCGGAGGTTTTCTCCGGGTACTCCGGTTTCCTCCTCCATTAAAAACCACCAATTACGCCAACATCTGAGCAGTTTCAGGATTAGCTTTTGTTACGCCACGAATTGTAATAATCCCCACAAAATGTAATATTAATGCAAAATGTAATAAAGTTGACGCAAAATGTAATAAAAAACTTTCTAACGGCATATCAGTCACCTCAAAATTTTGTATTATGATTTTGAGAGTATTTTCTTTGTAGATTAATCTTGTTATTTGACGTTTTATAAAGAAAAGACGAAATCAGGCGGTATATCGTTATGAAACTCCTTCATGTGCTTTTAACTTCAAAGTATAAATTTTTCAAATTATCGGAATACACGGGTAGAGTCGTTTCTCGCCTTATCGTCATCACACTTATTCGGAAATAGCCTCATTCGCAGCCGTTTTAGTGTGATTCGCCTTGCACTAAACGGCCGCGAAGTTGGCTAATTCGGACACCCCACTAACACGGTATGTCAGTTAACTAAAAGTCAACTTTAAACCTACATGTTTCCGACACTGCGCACAGACATTACTAGTAAAAATCAGTCATGTCTAGACATATGAATGTCGGAAACCATTAAGGGTTTGTGAGACATTTATTCTCATCAGCGATACACAGATTACTGTGACCATACGATTTAAGAAGACGAAGGCGCTCTTCCTGATAACTCTTTTGTTCTTTTAAATTGAGTAAGTGAGGTGTCCATAGACCAAGAAGACTATCCATATATTGTGATAACTACACTCTAGAATGAAGCACCCTTCAGTACCACACTTCGAATTTATTAAAACAAACAATCTTCGGAGTCGAAATTATGAAGGAATTGCAAGAGAACATTATGTGCCACCTGATTCCCCCTTTCCTTCAAACCAAGTCAAACTAGGCGGATTTTAACTGAAGTAATGTTTACAAACAAACCATTTCAAATCTAACACCTTCGGGATCGACTTTGAACAAAGAACCCTTTGTTGCAAACCACCAATCAAATAACAGCTCACACCATAACAACAGGGACTGAAATCCTCCTACAGAATTAATCTATGAAGAAAAAGTTCGCCAAGTCATAATACTCAAGCTCAGTCAACATAGCACAATCATACACCATAGGGGGAGGTCCCAGGGGTTCCGGAGGCTCTCCCCCTGGGGGACTGTTTGACGGTTAAGTGGGAGATATTCTGTAGGAGATGTAAAAGGCAGTAACCTCAAGCTCAATCAACATAGCGCAGTCATACACCATGGGGGGGGGGGGGCAGGGGTTCCGGAGGCTCTCCCCTGGGGGACTGTTTGACGGTTAAGTGAGAGATATTTTGTAGAAGATGTAAAAGGCAGTAACCTCAAGCTCAATCAACATAGCCAGCCTAGCTGTACATTTACCACAATGCATTGCGAACCTTACACCGCTAAAAGAAGCCCAAGGAAGGTAACAATTGGTAAAACTCTTCCATGTACTAACAACACTGTGTGTGTCTGATTTGAGGTTTACAGATTCTCACTATGCGTTTAATTGGCAATTTGCGCTAGAAATTATGGGTAAATTTACTGGTCGCCATACCGTAGATCGAGATATAAGACATCAATTTGTTTAAAGTCTGGGCCCAGGGACTGTTCTCATATCTCTGTCATAGCACAACTAGTTACTACTTCAGGGGCCCCATTCATATATTTTGATTGGAGAGGAAGGGGAATTCCGAAGGATGTTTTTGGTCTGAAGTTTTGGCCAGAGAGATATTTTTGGGTATATGGAAGTCGCCAGGATTTTGGAGGTTTCGATAACAAATCAACGTTTTTCTCGGGCATAGTATTTTTCTTTATCTCAAATCAAGGATAACATAAGCGCAATTTACTGGGTATAAAAAGGTTGGGATTTTTATCAACCTCTGTTGGCCCCTCCACCTTCTCTCCCTTCCTCCGTCATTAAAATGTGTGAATGGGCTCTCTGGGGCAGTTACGCTTTGCGTACCGACAAGAGTTGATATACAAGGGTTTCACTGAAACTCAACTTACACATTTTAAACAAAACTACTTTATTCAATTTTTTTTAGATTAGAAACTTTGTCCATTTATAAATAACTTTAATCGATCAAATATTCTTTAATCACAAATTTACAGACGCCATACAACAAAAGAAACCCACTCTTATCGTTTATACAGTTCGATCAGTTAAATAAAATAAATAACTGGTTTCAACTCGGTAGAATCTAGGCAACAAATAACCATAAATATAGCACTTTAATCCTCAAATAATTCTTGCAACTTTGTAAAAAAAGTTGGTACGAAAGTGATTCTTAAGTTGAATGCTTAGCAAAAAATTCTGAGTCACTGACGGGACTCGAACCCGCAATCCCTCTGATTACCGGCAAGCTGCTCTACCCACTGAACTACTGAGACTCACATGGAGAGCTGAGTTACTGGTCGAGTTCTTGCCTATTTCCTGTAGGTTCAATTCTTGACTCAGATTTTTTTCTGAGTATTCAACCGCCGTAGCACATTCTTCATAAATACAGCACTTGCAATAAATAATCGAATGATATTCCTAACTACACTACCAAGTTTAAATTTATTCAGTGTCGAAAATGTAAATACATCCCTTATGTGAAAAGTAACACAGTAAACAAGCTCACGAAGATGGCACGTGAATGCGAGCTTTGAACCGTTTTAAACGTCGTGCTATTAAAGCTCACCTGAACTTAGAAAATCTGAGTTCAGCACGCCTTTAACACGGCGTTTGAAACGAACCCGGGCCATAGTCGGGTAGTACGACAAGCTGACCCGTGCTACATGACTATAGAGCGTGACTGGAGGTGAAAGAACGTCTTAACGTGGTGATGTGCTTTTGTTTTAAATAATTTCTTGCTGTATTTCTTTTTTGCGTCTTTGTACACCTTTTTCTAACATGGTTCAGGGCAAATAACACCCTTCTAACATTGTTGTTGCGTATGTTTTTTTACAGATAACGTTGATTAAAAAAACAATACAAAACCATCAAAATTGTCGTTCGAAAATTGCCATACTTTGGATTTACTTATGTTGTTGATAACACACATCCAAAAGTTCTGCTAAATAGTGTTCTCCTCATGTGGCATATGTCAGTGTAAGTAAAACATATAGATTGGAGCTGGAAATGGCCAGCTGACTCTGTAGCTCAGTTGGTTAGAGCGACGTAGATCTGTTTCGTAGTTCGTGGGTTCGAATCCCACCGAGGTCAGAGATTTTTCTCTTTCCTTTGTGTAGATTAATGGGATTCTTTTTTGATGCTGTAGATCAGCGAAACTTTGATTATACCCCGTTCCAGTGGTAATTAAGGCCTCACTCGAATCTAAATGTTGTATTCACACATATGCCACTGAAGGGCAACACTCTATGGTTATTTATAAGCTCGGGTCGAGCTGTACTCTCCTTTAAATCCCATGATCAAACTCCTAGCTGGCCCCGTAAGCGACGTAGATCTGTTTCATAGGTCGTGGTTTCGAACCTCACCGCGGTCAGAGTTTTTTTTTCTTTTTTCTCTGCGTGGGTTTATGGGTTCTTTGATCATGCGGTAGATCGGCGAGACTCGGATTTTTATGCCTAACCATTTCACTCCTCCCCTTCAAAGGTTTTTCCACCAACCAGTGAGAGAGTAACATTTAAAAAATTCTAGTTTCATCGTCATCATCATTGCCAATATTACGGCTATCGCCTTCTTTGTTATCAGCATCACCACCATCATCGTTTCATCTTCATCATCAAAACCATATTCATGCCACCATCACTATCTTCAACACCACTATAACCGTCTTCTCGTCATCATCTCATCAGCACAAAGAATGAAAGAGGTCCTTATATATTGCGCCTGCCTGACGATGACAATAACACAAACGTGAAATCTAGTCATCATCACCCTCCTCTTCCTCCTGCTCTAAGGACAGGCCCTGGTGCTTCATCATTGCTTTCATCATCAGCTCGAGTTGAGCTGTGTGCTGAGCAACAGTTTTCAGCCTCTGTTTAACGATATGCAGTTCTTCCTTAAGTCCTTCCTGCTGCTTCTGAATCTTTTCTAACGGTGTCTGAAATTGTTAGAAAGCTTTAGCTTGTAATATTTTTTGTCGTTATCTAGTAATACAAACTAGGATCAATGCAACAAGTCTTAACTACAAGTTATTACATAGACTGGCTACGGAGAGATAATATCTTAAACGATGTATCCGATATCTCACCTTTTCTGGGTTCAATGCCTTCTTGAGGCTCGTGTTGGTATACAATAATTTGTTCCAAAAAAACCAATTTATCCGATATCTCACCTTTTCTGGGTTCAATGCCTCCTTGAGGCACGTGTTGGTATACAATAATTTGTTCCAAAAAAACCAATTTATCCGATATCTCACCTTTTCTGGGTTCAATGCCTCCTTGAGGCACGTGTTGGTATACAATAATTTGTTCCAAAAAAACCAATTTATCCGATATCTCACCTTTTCTGGGTGCAATGCCTCCTTGAAGGCTCGGGTTGCTGTACAATATTTTGTTCCAACAAAAACAATATATCCAATATTTCACCTTTTCTGGGTGCAATGCCTACATGAAGGCCCGTGCTAGTATACAATAATTTGTTCCAACAAAAACAATGTATCCAATATCTTACCTTTTCTTGGTTCAATGCCATAATGATGGCTCGTGTTGCTCTACAATATTTTGTTCCAACAATAGCAATGTATCCAATATCTCACCTTTTCTTGGTGCAATGCCTCCCTGAAGGCTTGAGTTGGTATACAATAATTTGTTCCAGGAAAAACAACATATCCAATATCTTACCTTTTCTGGATTCAATACCTTATTGAAGGCTGGAGTTTGTATACATAAATTTGTTTCCAGTGTATCCAGTATCTTACCTTCTCTGGGTTCATGGCCTCATTGAAGGCTCGCGCTGGTACATTAGTCTGTCCCCAGAAGGACCATATTGTCCAGTATTTGGTCTTGTTTGGGTGAATCACTTCTTGGGAGGTGATAAATTTCTTTCTCAAAACAGCAGGAAGAGCTTTTTCCACATCAAGGACAAGATCAACCTGACATACAACAAACATACACCATTGTTTCTGAAACCCCTCGCCTGCTTCACAACAGATCTAAAACGTTTACGAAGCAATAAAAAACGTCTTTTCGTCTTTCCTTTTGCAAATGTCTGTAACCAAATTAAGCTTACTTTACCTTTTATAGAATGAGAAAACACTTTAAATTGTAGTACTACCACATTAGCAGCTTTTATCTTGCGCTAACTAGATCTTCAAAACTACTCGAGCTACTCTAAAAAAATGGTGCCGCAACTCTTTTTATAACACAATTTCTTCAAGCTAACCTTGACAGCCTATAGACGCTATTCAAAAATCGCGCCGATTTATCCATTCAAGATAGCCCTACTAGTCTTCCTTCAAGAGAACATGTTACTCAAACCAGGCCAGCAAAATCTTTTCTCAAGCCTAAGTGGCCCATTAGGCCGGCGCTTATCTCTGGTTTCTGAAGTGTTACGAATGCGGATGACAAATCACTAACCAATCGCCAGTTAGCCCCCAACAGAAGCTGGTACTCATTCAGGCGAATGGAAACAAGTCGGGTAAAGTGTCTTGCTCAAGGACACAACACAGTGGTCCGACCGGGGCTCGAAATTGCGATCCTAGGATTACGAGCCAAAGACGCTAGCGCTCGGCCACTAAGCTGCCGACCAGGCTAGGAGTGCTAATTTGAATGGACATAAAAGAACATTTAAATCGCTATCATTTATGAAGAGGGTCTATAGATTACAGTCTTAAATCTTATTGTTTCTTATCTTTATGTAATCCGATGTAAAACGTAAAAGAACGATTTTGTTGGTCAAAGATTGACATACCCGGAGGCCAATAGAACTTTCAATTTACTATAGAAAAGTAGGTATGACTCTAGTTGGGAAATTTAACAGTACAACTGAGATTGAATGTGAAACAAGAAAAACAAACCTGCATAGCCAATCGCTTAAGTCCAGCTTTTTCCTGCACTCCTTTAATGTCATCAACTGCTAACCCCACCTAAAAACATGCAACATTAATAACAACGCTATGTATTTTTTTAATTAATACATTTTTCAATTATTACATGAATAACTTATTTAAGTAATGCCGAGTCTTTCTTTCGAAAACTTATAACTAAGGATTGCAACAAATAGCTTGCCTTAAATATCATCCACCGCTAATCCCACCTAAAAACATGCAACATTAATAACAACGCTATGTATTTTTTTAATTAATACATTTTTCAATTATTACATGAATAACTTATTTAAGTAATGCAGAGTCTTTCTTTCGAAAACTTATAACTAAGGATTGCAACAAATAGCTCGACTTAAATATCATCCACCGCTAATCCCACCTAAAAACGACATGTGTTAATTAATTCATATTTCAATTATTACATGAATAACTTATGCTAATTCTTTTTTCCAAAACTAATAACTCACGTTCGTAAGTTATAACTCGCGATCGCATGTGATAACTCGCAACATATAACTCGCGATCGCAACATTTAACTCGCGATCGCAACGTATAAATCGTGAAAGCAACGTATAACTCGCGATCGCAATCACAGTTTAAGTAACTAATAACTAATAAATCGCTCAACGCAGGACGGCATCAAGCCTGAGCCCGCGAGCAACGGCAAGACTAGGATGCGTTCTCCTTCGTCGAACGCAATTACTACAACGTTTGTTCCACCTACCAATAGATTCATTAGTATTGTACAGTTGATGATAAGAAACAGCACATAGAGCGCCCACGTGATCGGCGGCACTTCAAAGTTATTGTAAACTGTGTCATACTCATATTCTCCCAGCATACCCATCGTAGTTTTCAGCATGGATCGACCGGGTGTTGAAAAAGGGATCTGGGGAGGAGAAAAATCAACAGCAAATAGATCTATGACGTTCCACATATTAGAACAAGATTTTAAAAAGTTTGATAAATTAGCAAGTAATGGAACGCTTTACATTTTAGTAACCTCAAACGTTTTATTGTAAATAGTACGTGCACTTTCGAATTTTTAAAGTCTTATTTTTAATATAGTATTTTTCTAAATGTATTGTATAGTACCTAATTCATCTTTTGGCTGCGAGGTGTATCTGTTCAATAAAATAATCTATCCAAATCTAAAAATTTAGTAATTTGTGGTTTTAATGCAAAAATCAAAACTTCCATGAGGACGTTTCAACACTGCAAATTCCCAGAATTTTTAGGAGAAGACAAACTTACATATAATGTGAAACAAAAGGATAAATAAGTTTGTATTCGGTGTTTGCAACTCCGCGACAGGCGCAATCCCTTGGGTATACCCAATGCGTATTCATTAGAGCTCATCATAATTATTTTTCACTCGAAATGATCTTTTAATATGCGATATCAGCTTGTCATTTACGCCATTTTTAGCGTCAATCGCTTCAACTACTTAATAAACTACAGCAGCGTACGAAATATAAAAGTCTTCAATAGACCAGTTTCGAGTAGCTGTACGCGCAGGGTCTAGTACCGAAAGTTTACACCATAAAAACGAGGCAAGCGGAGACTATAAGGGCCCGTTCGTTTGGGCCTATTCCAACTATTTCGGATTAAGAATACAATTTTGAAATTTATTCTAAATTGTCAGGGCGATGAAATTTCTATTTCAAAATGGTTTTATCACTGACAAAAAATTATGTTTTACTCGCAACTTTGTTGAAAAAACAGCCACATGAATCGGACAAAGTTTTTATTCCATGTACTCCTATTCCGGAATTTGCCGAAATGAACGCACCCTAAGTATTCCTTTTTTCGACGCCATTTTGGATCTTTTCCCCAGCCCTCGTTTTTCTGAAGTTATTTCAGTACTAGGTCCCTGCGCGTAAGGTAACTCGAAAACGGTTTATCTGGGCCCAGTTGTTAAAAGGCCGATGAGCACTAACTCAGTGTTTTATTTTTTACCTATACGTTCCTGTTTCCAACCTTACAGAGGCTGATTTGAACTGTAAATTTGGAATTGACAAGTTTTTTTTTTCGTTAAAAATCTACACAGGACTTTATAAGAACCTCAAACCTTTCTTTAGAGAAGAAATTACCGCTCGAATCTTTGCTTAAAAAATGGGTTAAAGTTAAACAGCCTTTGAACAACGCAGCCCTGAATAACAGAACTCCTACTAACCTGATCATAAATGAGGATATGAAATCCGAGCCCGAATGCTATGATGAACAGACCGAGCACAATGAAAAACTGGGCAAAGGTTCTTAGTATCTCTGTGAACATCACAACATAGATTCCTAACTTAGGGAACTTGCGCATGAAAAGTAACAGCCCAGTCCAAGCTAGATACACCGCTGTAGCGCCCAAGCTGTTGTGCCAGTAATAACACCTGTAATAGTGATTGGAATTAACCTTGATTAGTTTGTTTCTATCTATGACTACTGTTGCTATTACATTTTCGGCTTCCCTTTCTGCTAAACCTACCGCTTCTCTTGTAGATACTACTACTTTTACATCACCACTGTCACTGTCACCACCACTGTCACTGTCATTATCACTGTCACTGTCATCACCATCACCATCACCACTGTCACTGTCATCACCACTGTCACTGTCATCACCACTGTCACTGTCACCGCCACTGTCACTGTCATCACCA
>JAOBRD020858301.1:0-29720 GCA_027575215.2 Hydrozoanthus sils | reverse complement strand
AGTTACGTTGAGACTACATACATTGTTCACATTAGCTCACGTTTTACCTTCTAGATGAAAAGAGATATAGAAGTTGCACCAGCAGGCTGTGCCTGCTTTGTTATTATTATCCAGGCCCCTGCGGCCATGCACTGAGCGCCTGCAGGGACGTTGTTTTTCCTCGTGCGTTTTTTCCTCTAGTTCGGGTTGCGCTCTGTTCCTTTGTAGAGTATTGCATCGAGTCTTGCTGTAGTTTGTTGAGTTTTGGCGGACAATTTTTTTTAAAAATTTGTAATGCCACAATCATGTAATCAGTATCTCTTATCACTGAATACAAAGAGCAATATTATTTGGAATGCACCCCCTCCCCTTTTTTAGCTCGACATTTTTCAGATGGGCCCCCCCTTTTAGTTCGAAATTTTTCAGATGACCCCCTTTTAGCTCAAAATTTTTCAGATGATCCACCCAGAAACCACTGCCCCCCTTACCCATAAAAAATGAATGTTCCCTAATCTAATATTTTGTTGTTTGTAAACTAAACAATTTAAATACTGTCTCAGAGATTTAAAGCAATTGATGCAAAATTCATTTCAAATATTGGGTTAACTTATCTTTGAGGGCTATTAAAACAGTCTGTCAAGACAGCTGTAAGATTGATGAATGTGTTTTTATTAGTTTTTTGGAGGTCATGCGAATGATGTAATAACTCCAGATTTTTTTATTCTGCTGTAGAATTGTTAAAAAAGCGAAGAGGAGGAATTAAGAACAAAAAGAGGAAAAAACCTTGCCATTATCAGAGAAAACACATAGTTCCTAGGATCGGAAACCTCTTCAAGCCATTAACTGTTAGTGTTGATGATGAACCAAACGCAGTTGCAAGGGAGTTAAGTTATCGGCTGCATGAGGTAATTTTTTTTTGTTAAATTCGGTATTCATCAGTTTGCAGTTTGTTTGAGAGGGCATGCAGTGCTCAAAGTTTACTTTTAGTCTTGGGTGCATGTGTGATACTGGAACTAAATTTCTAGGCACACTACTGAAATTTTAGGCATACAGTTAAAAATTTTAGGAGTACAGCTAAGGATTCTGAGATCAAAAAACAATCAAAGAAATTTCAGAGATAATTTCTAAGTACTAGCAAATAAATGTCTTTTATTTCAGACTCTTACTGAACATAGTAGTTTTAAACTGTGGTGCATTTTTTTTGTTTGGGACCTTGTTATAAATCCACATTTTTTCATTTGTAATACAACTGTTTTGTCAGAATAAATAAGGACAGTCAACTAAGAAAGGAGTTGCTCTAATTCATTTGCACTGAACTTCAGCTTTTTAGATGCACAAGTGCAGTTGTTCATGATTTTTGCACGCGCTTATTCAAGATATCAAGTTGCATGTGCGACCCAATGGTGGTAAACTTCGAGCCCTGGCATGTAATATTGGGACATAAATAGACTAGTTTTCTCCAGCACTATAATTATTATACCATACTTAAAAAATCATTTAAATGGAGACCAGGAAATGAAAAAGTAAGGAAGAGGGAGTGAGTGCTTATTATTGCCATCAATTTGCCTATTTTTTTATTGTCAAAAACAGTTTTTAATCAGTAAACTTACAACAATGACGAGTTTGATGAAAAACTCTTCAAAACAAACTTCCGTAAAAGTTGTTTTCTGAATGCTACAATCTGAAATTGAAGAGCCTAATTTCTAAAGTTTATTGTTTCACTTTATAAATTGAATTTCACAATTCAATGAAAAGTTGGTGCAAAGTTGCAACAGTTATTAAATTTCAGATTTTGTGGTTTCAAATAATTATGTTTGTTCATCATAAGCTTGTCATAGTGTGTTCAATTTAAATTCTTACAGATGAGAACTTGCAGTATCAACAATTTGTTTCAGACAGATTAACTGTATTATGCCTACAGGAAAAGGCTTGGCTTATCCGGAAGTGTGTGAACTGCATTGGGTGTAAGAAGGCTCTAAACTTGTTTAATGAAACAAAGGAGGTGCAGCGGCGAGGTGGAATGAAGACAGTAGATAGGAACAGGAGGTACAGTACTAAAGAATGTTCTGTTTTACTTGCTAAAGAGTTTTAAACTGCATTGCAGATAGCATATTGATATTTTATAATGTTAACATGTACAGGGCTGGCAGAACAGGAATGATTGTGGCAACTACAGCTGTTCTGTTTTTTCAGCTAATTAGTTTTATGCTGATGCCGCAAGCATTTTGAAAAATAAAACATTTATAAGACACAAAAGTATATTTATACAATACACTATGTTATTCAACTCGGTTTTTTTTCATTTGATTCTTCAGATAGCCACCCCACTTACAAAAATGTTCCACTGGCCTGTGTAGATCTATTCAGTACAATTTTAGCCACACAAAAAGTTGCTTACTAGAGAATTAGTTTTTAAAAAAGAAATAATGGCTCAGTGCATCTCCAATTTAGCTAGTTTTAGATTACTCACGTTTCAAATGTAGCCCTTGGGCAGAGAAATTACAATATTTTAGGACTTGCAAAATAATTATCACATAAAATCTTGTCAACTTTGGCACCTCAGACTTAGAGGATTAACAAAGGATTTTCTCTTGTACTGTATAATGAGCTATGAGTGTACGTTTTCTAAGTCAACCAATCTTTTTTTTTAATGTGGGTAAATCTCTCTATATACCAGGGCGACATTTTCCAGTTTGAGCAATTCTCTCAGTCAAAGGGCTAGTGTTTGAAACATTCATCCGATCTAATTTAAATGATAAACCATGGTTGATGTGTCGTCATAGAGTTGCTTGATTTTGCTGAAATGCAACTTTTAACAGACTGTAAACTACTTCTTTCTTACCATAACAAGACGCACCAATGGTGGAGTGTTTCTGACTCTGTTGAAGACTGGAGGATATGCAACAAGAGAACAGATTAAGGAAATATTTGCAGAGGAAAAAGCTGCAGCCAACAAAAAAGAACAGAACATAAGAAATGATTCAGAAATGAAAGAAGAACACTTTGAACTGCCAGCTGGAAAAAACTCAAGAATGTTCGAGAAGCAAGTATGACAGCAATGCATCAAATAAAGCACACGAAATAGCTTTACATGTCCATGCTGTATTATTATTATTATTGTTACTTCAATTCTTTTCAGTGTACTGTCAATATGAGACAAGAAAATTAAACATTCATTAAAGCACATGAAGAGCACTAAATGAAACAAATAGGAGTGTTTTCTAGAGTATGTGGCATTGTGAAGATGTAAACAAACTTCTATTTGTTGTTGGCTCAGTCTACAGTGACTACAAATTTAAAAAGCAGAAACCAGTTCTAAGCTGGGCACAAACCAATAGTAAACTGGGCACAAGCAAGTAGTAAACTGGGCACAAACAAGTAGTAAACTGGGCACAAACCAGTTGTAGACTGGGCACAAACCAGTTGTAAATTGGTTAACAGTGTCCAGTGTAACTGTACCAGTTCATGTAAACTGTAGGCAATGCAGACTGCATATGATGTGTTCTGTACAACATAATAAAAATGAATAACATTAACTCAAGAATGTGTATGATTCGTTTTTAATTTGTACCATTTATGAGAAATCGATGCAAAATGAGAAAGCAGTAAACAGGAATTTTCGAAACATGCAATGAACGATTTTTTTACTGGAATATGGGTCACCAAAGTACATTTTATGGCATTCACCACTCAAACTCAAAAAATAAAAACTAGTTAAAAAGATGACGGAAAAATTAATATTTACTTAAAGGAGTCCGTCAAAAACTTAAGAGTCGCTTTTTGTCGTTTTTAAGCTACAGGGTTGTATTTGTTTTCTTCTTTTATTCCAGTTTTTTGGTGATCCATGATCCCAAATATTGTGAACTCTGTGATCCCTGATCCCCATAATTTATGAGTATTTTCTTTTCATTACATACAAATTATAATTCATGGCTTGTGCAGATATCTGCGCATTGCGAAAAGAAAAAAATGCAAAAACACATTAAACAACTGAAATAAAGTATCAGAGATGTCAGTTTCAAACATATTCAATAATTGCACTCACCAAACAACCGAATACTCGTTGAACTACGTATCTCATTAATTACCAGTACTTGTAAAACATGTAAAATAGAATTAATTGCCATGTACATGTAACTATAACCAGCTGCCTTTTCGTGTTATCTCCGAAAGCAATGTTTAGCATCGTTTTTTCTGGGTAACGGAAGAATTGAAACGCGTTGCTGTACAACAAGACACTGCTCAGTGCAAAATTATGTCGTGTTTTAATCACTGTTTCTCTGTGTATAGTAACTGCAGAAAGGCAAACGAGCATAATTTCTTAAACCAAATACTACCTTTGTACAGCCATAGCTATTTCAAAAAAAAGTCTGAAAAGTCGTCGCGAGTTGCAAACGGCAGGCATAGTGGCTTAGGTAAAACCTCGATCTCAACTGAACATTAGCTACGATCCTGGGCGTGACACGGCCCGGATCCCTGAGGCTTAATAAATAATACCTTGTTACGATCCTGTAAGCTAGACCCTTCAATAAGCCAGTTCGGAATTTCAGAAACGCAAGCATGCGTCGGGATGAAATAAAATATTCATCAAACTTGAGAATTCCCATTACGCATCACTGCGTTTAAGTTTCGTGAATTTTACATTTTATCCCAACTCGCGCACGTGTTTCTAAAATGTCAATCTGGCTTATTATTTCTACTGTTTTGCAGACGTTGAACAAGGGATCCCTGCGAAGTTCAGCTTTGGTTTCTTGCTGTAGCTAAAAACGAGGGACTGGTGCAATTGTTTAACCTGTCTGCGAACCGTAGGGTATTGAAATTGAGGACCGCACAATGGAAGTGTCTGACCCTCGGCAAGGCAAGATTGAACTGGCTGTTAGAGATTTTCCCAACGGAGCCAAGCTTGCACACACTAAAAAAATCTAGTTTGATGTTAAAATTTCTGTAGTAGGCCTGGCGATACGGAGATTTTTTTCTTTTCCGATTGGAGAAATTAGGCAGTATACGTATCATGGGCCTCTCAATCATGGGGGCACTTACATTTTATTGTGATAAATTAAGGTTGAGATGCTGCGTCAAGGTTTCTAAAGAAACTGTTTGGTTTGGTAAGTATTTTATAATATTATTAAAAGCCTCAAGTTACGTAGAGCGAGTTGTCCCCAGAAGCCAAGATATCTCGTATGCCGAGTTTCCCCGACTCCGTTGTGCTTTGCCTTTTCCTTTACATGTAGGCGGGCTATATCTCCCGGCTTGACTAGTTTCCCGTCTCGGCAAGCCGGGATAACCAACCGACAAGCCAAATAGTTGCTGTTTCTCCCGTTGAAACGTTAAAGAATCTTTCTAAAATATCCCGAAGTTTTGAAAAATAATACTTTATAATTGTTTATTGCTTTACTTCCACCTGAAGAGGAATATAATATTACTATTACCCGAAACGTCGGGACATTTTTAAAAGTTTTTTAACTATGCAGTTTTAACTGGAGAAAAAGTAACCATTTCATAGCTTTATTAACTTTTGTTTGGGGGGGGGGGGGGTGGTATTAAGCCGGTAATGTGCTAGGGGTGTCCCGCTAAAGCCCCAAAACCCTATCTGCCACCCTATGCAAGACAGCAAAATCTTGGAATTCTATAACCTATTCATGATCAAGACAAATAGAGAAAAACATGTACCCTATTCAAGACTGAAGGCTAGACTGTGTACCCTATATAAAACATTCATAGTTATTCTTATAAATTTATTATAAATGACACAATGAAGAACTTACTATCTATAACAGGCAAAACATGAAGCAAGCAACTAAGCGGCTATTAAGTGTGCTTTTTTTTCTTCTCAAGCTCATTACTTGGGCTTCCTGTGGAAGCCGCCCGAGTATTACTTTCCAAAAAGTCAGTTCCGGCGCATCTGCGCAATCTCGAGTTTACTGCGTCTGGTGCAATCTGCGCACATGTTTGAGGTTTTTCGAGTCGCCACTTTACAGATTTCAAAGTTCATCATTCACTGAGATGCTTGAGAAGGAAGAAAGTGATTTAAGGACTAAATGTGAACAGAGCAGCAATAGAGTTGACAAAACTAAACTTACAATTAACTTGACTAAGAACATTTGCGCGGATAGCTTTGATACAGATGAAAACACTCTTTTTTTTATAAGAACGTCGAATTTTTCGACTGAAGCTAAACGTTCTTAAATATTTTGGGTTATCGGCCTTAAATGTTCTAAAACATGTTCTCAAAATATCTTTACTGATTTTAATAACACATGTTCCGTATGCAGTGGTACATCTGTGTAGCATACTAGTAGTAGCTGGTACTGAATTTCTTGTCAGTTTGTCTCAAGAGATAAACCTGTAAGAACTGCGATTTAGTAAATGAAATTAAAAGACGTGATGTAAAATTGTTATCTGCGAACTTTAGTCAAGAAGCCCACCAAAAAGCAAGTTTTTAATAACACTGTAAGTATATGAACTAATTGCAATAGGTTATCATAAATATTCTTTACATTTTCTCAGCCGCGTTTTCACGTACTCATCTGTGTCAGTAACAACTATTATCAACGCATGTAGTAACCACAGCGCTACTTTGGAGCCCAATTGAATCCTCCATAAAATCCCGCCCCTGTTATCTCCATTTACTTTTTCACGCAGCGCCTCAGAAAGCCCTTCAATTCCCGCCAAAAGCAATATAGATATAAGCAGTTATGATTAATAAATAACAGAATGAAGAATGAATGAAATTATTACATTTTGTAACGATAACTATTTCCCATACATTTGCTTTTGTAAGAAAAACAGTTCCGTTCAAGTATGGGCTGTCTGTGACAAGATTGTGTCGGACCGGGTAATCCTGGGAACGAGACGAGGAAGACCTGGAAACAACTGAAATTGCGAAATGGCGGATAGCTCGTGTAAACAATACCCATTGAATCTTTTGTATCAAAGTAGTCGAAATTATTGAACCGCGAAAAGCAACATTAAGTTTGTTTGTTGAGGTGCACAATCGTTTGATATAATTGGAAAGAAATGATCATCGAATTTTTTTCGTCTTATCCGTATGTACTATAAACTGTAACTGCAAGTTGACATTATTAATGTTATCTCAATGTGAGACTTACTTCGCAGATCCATATTCATGTAGTGGCCCTCAGATAAATCAGAGGTTGTGCATTTAACAGAATTTGTTATGGTCGTAAAAATAGAACAGCGTTTAGGAGAAAGTTTTGAGTCGTGACAGGAAATGAGAAGGTCAGAGGAACATGTTGAAAGGCAGGAAGAAGAGTTGCAAGTTTTGCAAGCAATTTACATGGCAGATTTTCAAGATCTGCGAAAGAAGGTATGATTTTATTTCTGTCGTACTCTTTGTGGTGTAAATAGCAGTTTTATGTTTTGTTGGAAATCACTTTAGATGACTAAACGATTTGCTATTTTACTTTACAAATTGCGCTTTTTTGTTTGTTCACCTGTTTATCATTCAAAATTAAGTAATCTGAAAGATTTTTTAAATGAAACAAGTCATGTTCTCATTTGTTTCGTTTTTACCTCAAGTGGCCAGAGTAACATTTTTTAACTTACCTATATTCTTACTATTTAAAATATGAACATTTTCAGTTTAAATTGTTGAAGGTTTCGCATAAGTATCAAGGTTTGGTATACATGTACTACTGTAGTCAGTATAAGGTTAGACAGTATAAAGGTACATTACCTTATTGACTAGTATGAGTTTCCAAAAATATCACCTATGGTGACCACACTCCCTTTTGAAGAAACATTTAACCAATATTCCAAACATACCATCTCAACAGGTATTGGCTTTATTAGATGTTTAAAATTGGATTCAATTTCTAAGACATAATAAATAACAATAACAAAATACATATTTTGTATAGAGCTAACCTTGGATTATCACTAATCAAGCTTGGAGTAACTCTGCCCAGATGTATGTGATTTACCAGTATTATAGTTGCAATAACCAAATTTGGAGAGCTAATCTTTTGATTTATTGCAGTTATCTACAATGAGCATTTTATTAAGTTTAAAACTTAGAAATATCAAAGAAGAACAATTCTTGCACAAGTTCAGCTCAAAAAGGATAATAAATTTATCTGTATATTTAATATTTTTTAAAACATTGAATTATTTTCTATTACCCTATCCCACAGAACAATGACTTGCCCCAGATTTGTTTACACTTGATACCCCTTCAAAGTGTAGTTGGTAAAGATGTTCATGCATCTGTTGATCTGATTGTGCAATACACAGCTACCTACCCAGACCAGTAAGTAAAAGTTTAGCTGCTTTTTTGGCATTGCACTTATTAAAGTTACCATAAATGTTCTAAGCCCCAGGGAGGTTGGGGGGGGGGAAGCTTAAATCTTCTTTTAGATATTCCATATATAAGAGGGGCTTAATACAGAGGGGGGCTTATTAGAGAGGAGTGGGTGCATATTTAAAAATTAGTCAACAGCCGAAGACAGAAACATAACATGCAGTTAAGTCTGTTTACCATGAAACACATTTATAGGATTTAGTAACTCTGTGTTCCTCTGGTATAATGATCAGCACTTAACTAAAACTGAAACATATGTAGCCATTGACAAAATGTATTTTTTATACAAGATGCCTTATATTTAGCTTCATTGTCTTTGTATTTGGAGGCATATCAGAGCATTTATGGTTTTGTCCCCAATAGTGTTGTATCAAATTTGCCAAACTCTACTCTTTAAAAAAGCATTATTCCTTCTTAAGCCTGCACAGCCCATCAGGCTGGTGCTATCCCTATGTACAGTTTCCATAGTGCTGTTGTAAGCAAATGAGAGTTTGCCTCTCCCTGCCAAATGGAACATAAATCTGGCAATGCAGGTTAAGGGGTAGCAAATGTTTAAGTCTTAGTGCTGCAAAATTACAGCTAGATTCTCAAAATCTCATCATCTTTTTTGTCTTGTCTCGCAGTCTCACATTTTCTCACAAAATGGCTTGCATTTTGGGTGTCTTTGACAGAGCTAAGAATCACTATTTTTTTTGCTTGAAATTTGTTTGGTGTCTCGTAACTTTAAGTCTTAGTCTCCATTTTTTTATTATAATGTCTCGGTCTCAAATAACATTGATCATTGTTTTTCAAAGTCTGGTCCTCAGATTTTAAAAAGGCTGTCTCGGCATCTCAGGCAGTCTTGAATTTACTATTCACTACTCCTGGGTTAGCTCACAGCAGAAGCTTTAAAAATATTATACTCATTTATACAGCTGAGCCAACTGGAAAACTCTATTGTACATTAGCAATGCAAAACTAGTTTTCTCATATATTTATTCTATAAAATATATGAAGCCTTTTATTAATAAACTGGTCACAGAGCTGACAATTCTGAAATATTATATAATATTGTCAGATATTAGATTAACATTATACTAATCATACCAAAATCTTTGTTATGTTTCCTACAGGAGTCCAAAGCTGTCTTTGGATAACATCAAAGGCTTGTCAAAACAAAACACAAGTCAGCTACAGCAAGAACTTAAGGTTATGGCCGCTGAACTAGTTGGGGAGGTGTGTTGCCGAGTGTTTTCAGTTAAAGGAATTCTCCACAATTATTCTAGGAGCATGTATTTGGTATGAGATGGCACATAATAAACCAATGAGGCACAATGCACAGAGTTGGCTGTAAATCATTTCATACCAAGGAAGTGCAAATTGAATATTAATTTGTTTCTTAAATTTAATGAATTCCATGAAACCCTTAATACTTGAAACTTTTACAATTTGCACAAACTGTTTGGTTCTGCAAAAATTTTTCAGCTTTGTAGCACTTTCCATATAAGGACATTTGGTATGTGAGGTGATAACTGAGACTGTGCATAAACCAGTGAGAATACTAGAAATGCAAAATTCAAAGTTGAAAATTTAATGGTTATAATTGTTTTAATTGTGTTTTAGGTGATGGTGCTACAGCTCGCCCACCACGTCCAGTCATTTCTTCACAAACACAACTTCCCTCAATTATCATTCTATGAACAGATGATGACTAACAAACGGCAGGAGCAAGAGAGAATTGAAGCAGCTGAGAAAGAAAGGCTCCGAGAGCTGATGGAGGCCAGCAAAGAGAAAGAGGAAGAAGAGGTAAAAGGCATTTTGTCAATTGACTTCAGTGTTCTAGCCAGCTAAAAGAAATGACTGGGTGCCCTGTTACAGAACAAAACAACAGCTGGCTGTTTCTGGTACCATTCTGTGTCCTGATTGGGCAGTTATAAAGAAAGCTCCAAGACAACAAGCACTGAAACTGCCGACTGAACATTTTGGCTCAGAATTACATTGTTTTGATCATGAGCAATCACTATAAAAGAATTTGGAAAAATACTGAGTTGAAACATCAAAATTTTAATAATTTTAACTACAATTTTCATTATGATACTCTGAAGCCCCTAATAATAGTATAGAACAGAGAAGTGGTGCAGGGTGGAAAAATCTTTCAAAATTAAAAATACAGTATAGAAAGGAATGACAGTATAGGGTGGAAAGATTTCAAATACAAATTGAAGGGTCAAGTGCAAAAACAACGTAAGTGACCTTTGATGAAGTTCTCATTTCTCCCTATATTGTCCCTGTTATCTCTTGATAACCATTGGGAGAATTTAGTGTTTCATACAAAATCACTTACATCGTTTTTGCAATAGGCCCTTCAGTTGTTAAAATAAACAGCTGTAGCATTAGTAAATGGAAATGGGCACTGTTTCTCATCAAAAATGAGGATTGACAAATTATTTATATAAACACTGAGCATAATGTGTCCCAGAAGAAGAATACTGAAAGTCTGAAAACCTACAGTGGAGATGCTTTGTTTCCAAAACCCAGAAACTTATAACAGTACAGTCCCAAATAAGGCCCATGTAGAGTGGAAATTTGGCCAAAATAAATACTGTAATTGTACATACAAGTATCATTAGGGACTTCAGAGTAATAGGCCGAGGCTCTGAAAACAATATGGTACTGGATGAAAATGGCATGGCCAGGAAAAACAAGAGGGTGCTGTGCCGTTTTGTTTTGGCCCACCTAGAATGGAGACAGCATGGCAAAGTGGTCAGGCCAGGGTGATAGATTTGCATGCAGTTGTCTGGGTTAAAATCCCACTCAGACCACAGACAGGATTCAGAGGCTATAATTAACTTGTGATCCGAGAGTCAAATCCACCATGCTTGTAAATAACCAACTGGTCTGCCTCCAACCAGTTGAGATTCTTAACTGAAGTCATGTTAGTTTCAGGGTTACTGACATGCAACTGGGACTCTGTCCTGTGTCTGTATCACTGCCACTATGGCAAGACTGATTAAATTAACTGTGCTTGTTCCAGATAAGGTGTATTGAGTATATATCTGCCTGCATGCATATGTACACTGTTGCGTATAATTTTTTTAGAAAAGCTAAACAATCATACAAGTTTGTTATAAACCAACTGCTGAATTGTGACTTCTAATATAGAAAAAAGGAAAGAACTTTAATTTATTTTTATTCTCCTCAATTTTTAGCCATACATGTAATTGTCATGATATATATACTTTAAGATAAAATCCTGGAAAGTCCTAACTTGTTTCTTTTTTTCTGGTAACAGAAAAGACTAATTCAAGCCGAGTTGACGAGAAGAGAAGAGATTCTGCGAAATTTAAGCAAAAAGAGAAGAAGTATGATTGTAAGTAAATTTAACCAATTGCATAATTTCAATTTTGAGATTTAAATTTGATCTTAATTCTACTTAAATAATTAATAGTACACCCACTGAACAGGTGCCTATTAATATGTAATGAATCATAGTTTATACTATAAATACACATAATACAAATTTTAATGTATATTTGTGTTCATTTTAACCATAGTTACAAAGTATTGCTTGTTAATCACATTGTAGGAAAGAGGTGAAACGGATGACCAACCAAAGGAAAGCGAGGTTTTGTCATCCATGAAGGACGTATTTTCATCAAATGGTCAGACAAAAGCTCATTCTCCTGGATCTGTGTCTTTTCATCCCCTTACTAATGACTATGTCATTGTTAGAAGAAGGAAAAGTTCTGAAAGTTTAGCCGAGCGGTACACTGGAAGCCGAGTCATAACTTTTAACACTAAGGGAGAACATACTGTGCATTGTGGACGTTGTTTAGGTTAGAGAGTTATTGTAGTCTTTATGTACACTAAGATTTTTAAGATGAGTGCTCAAAGAGTTGGTCGCAATTGTTTGTTTTATCAATATGACTGTCTTAAACATTAGAATATTGATGATAATAAAAGACTGAAGTGTCACAAGCTAGCAAACAAGCCATGCGTCTTAACAAGGTGCCTGTTAGACTGTGATAAGAAGTTTTAATGACTGTCAAGATAAATAATCATTAAGAATAATTAAAATAATTGGCCATTACACAATTACAAAACAGCCATTTTTTGTTGTAGCCCCTAGGCCTAATGGCCAGTTAGTAGGGTTTTCATGTACAATGAGCTTGCTGGGATTTTTGTGCATACATCTACATGTGGTTGTTGTACATCTGTGTTTGTAAAACATGTTTTAGATAAATGTTGATGTTTTGATATACATGTACATACCCTGATTTGCCCACAGGCCAAGGGTCTTCTGGTTCATACATGTACAGTGGAATGGATGGAACATCAGGTGACCTCATTGTTGTTGGAGAGTGGAGGTTTCTTCAACCATCAAACCCAAGGCATTCTTTGAGAACGAATGAAAGTGTTTCACTGGACTCTGGCAGACTCATGAAACAGGTTTGCTTTTGTTGATATATGCATAACATGCTGTGGTATACTTTTGTCAATCATATTTCGTCCAAACAAAATATTGTATCAGCAGTTATTAGCTGGCAAGTAGGTACAACAAGAGCTAAATTAATTTAAGATCATCTTATAAAAAGTTCATAAAGTCTTCACTGTAGAAGTTTTAAAGGTTTAAAGGCAAACTGCTCCCATGAAGGGCTAATGCTCGAAATGTCAGCATCTTTACAGCTTCCTTTGGCAAAGATTAGAACTGTATCATCTTTTTTTGTTAATTAATCATGAGTACCACACTCTACAGTTAGGTTGTATTCGGGACTCATACTCATGAGTGGAAGTTACATTACGCAGGGCAGTACTGTATGCTGAACTTGGTACTACCCCAAATTTTAGATACTGCGCTTATGAAATCCAGCCTGTCTGCCTTAAATTTGGACAGAACATTCATTGCTAACCCTTAATCCTGGTTTGTTTATCAACTGGTATAATATGTTTATCTTCTTTTTACAAAACACATACATTTAATGAGTCATTTTAGTTAGGAGAAATATGGGGTTGATCAAACAAAAAAAGATTACTGTAAATTGCTGACTTAGCACCGCTGGCAGCCTGATTAAGCACTGCATTTTTACCTGGAAAATTTATTAAGTGCCTTTAATTTGTCAAATTAGTGCCGTGGCAGTAATTAATTAAGTCATATCCTTGTTTCCAGCACTGATTTGGATTAAGTTAAGGTAAAGTTTTTGTTTAAAAAGTTTTATTTTCTGTTCCACCCAGGTAACAAGCATAGAACAGGAGATAACCTCCCTTACAATCAGAATAAACCACCCCAACCTGGTGCACTATCTTGCTGTTAAAGTGAATGAAATGCCAGATGCTGTAGTAATCGAGGTTAGTGCATTATAAGTCCATTTTACTGACATTACACAAAGTGTTTCTGTATAGAAAGCACATGTAGCCTGTACCACAGGCTATCTACAACAGTTGAAAGAGCTTGGGCAGCTGCACCACAGTCTAGAAATAAACAAGTTAAGGCACAAATTTTTGGTTGTATTTTAGTTTCTGTTCTAATTGCATTTACTACTGCATGGACCACATATTACCTTAATTCAGACCATCTTGTAGAAAAATTATGTTTGAAGTGTGTGGTCTTAACGTCTATTCCCATCCTTAGATGTTGCAGTAGCTATATTGTACAAGTCTTTTTTAAGGTAATTTACTTTAATACAGTAACTAGAAAACTTGCACTTTCACAGCAAATGCAGGTCTTTCAAAGATCAAATCCTAGGATGTACTAGATCCTTTCTTCTTTAGTATCAACAGAACTGTTTACAGATTATGGTTTGTACTATTAGGTTTTGATGGAGTATGTTGGTGGGGGAGATTTGAGTATGTTCTTGAAACCTGCTGGTATGCCTGTGGCACAGCTCAGAGAGTACACACAGCAGCTCTTGGAATCCCTGTGGTATCTTCATGGTAAGTCCGTCGTGCACAAAGATCTTAAGGTAAGAAACAAGCATGGTTATTATTTTTTATAATTCATCTTTATTATTGTTCATTTCTATTATGATTATTGCAGTTGGATGTCTCTTTGAGATGAAACAGAGTTGAGGCATCATGGGGGCGTGACTTATTTTTGTTGTAAACCTAAATTTAATTAGAAAGATATTTTTTTAGAAAAGCATAAATAAAACCGTTTTTATTAACCCTTATCCTGTTAAATTTTTAGAAAACAAAATCACAAAATCTCAGAAAAATACAAACTTGAGAATTTATTGAAGCAATGGCCATTTTCAGAATCTACTTGTAAAGACAAAAAAATGAATGGTCACTTTGTAGGTTGTAGTGAAGGATTAACTACATATTGACCCTTAAGTTAGGCTTTAATCAACAATAAATCTGCCTAGTTAACAAACATGGCGGCTACAAATACAAACGACCGCTGACAATAACAATAACTGGCTCACAGGCCACAGGGAACCCAAATCCTATAGAATGTCCATTGAAGCGAATATCGTTTATTATGACATAGGTTTTAAGCAATGGTTTTACAGTTAGGACAATATTAGTTTATGAATTATGTTAACCGTTTTTAGTAGGATAAATGTTAACATCATTTCTATAGTACCACAAATGAGAGTTTCCGTTTTTCAGTTATTTGATTGGCTTATAAGAACTTTGAAACAACCTTCAGTTATTCAGTGACTTTGGTTTTAAAAACATGTTAAAATGTATTGAACGTCAATAGCTAGAAATTTAGAGATTTTATGTGTAGTCTCTGAGAATTGTGATGGCCCAATTGTACGAAGCCTGAATATAAGCTATCTGCTGGATACATAGAAGGTAATTGTCGTCACTAATAACTCAAATATTGGTTGATTTCTCCCTCCCTGGTTGTTAAGTGAGTGGAAGACTCCTAAAGTAATGGGTAAAATGGAGTTAAACAACTTTCATTATAGTTTTACTGCTGAAATTAGAAAGTGCTCAGTTATCCGGCACTGGATAACTTATCCAGACTTTGTATAACCGGCCCTGTTTAGTGTTAAGCTGAGCACTGGTTTTGTTGCTTCACCCGATGTTTTTAATTTTTCAGCTGTCAAACGTTATGTTAGATTCAACTGGAAACATTCGCCTCGCAGATTACAGTGTAGGAAAAAGGTAAACTATTTCTTAACCGTGCCGAAAGAGATGACAGCTGTGTGGTTAACCGTCATACAGTGCGAATTTTCTACCGCTAAAAGGGGCCCAGATTAAACCAAAGTTTACGAACCTTGCTGAGTGGGCCAGAGTTAAAGTGTGCCTTTTCATCGGTGTGGAATTTTGTGATCTTGAACTTTTGCATGCTAGGAGTTTTTTGAAGTTTACATAAGTTGCTATCTTTTTCAGTGTGGTTAGTTCAGTATTTTGAAACGGGACACCAAGTTTCAATTGATAGCTGAGGGGAAAAACCCAATAGTTTGAGATAGGCTAGTTTTATAAATTTTAACTGCTTCGGAGTAATGCAATTTAAGAGTTTTGATTGGCTAAGCCATTATGTTTGATTAATCGCAACCAGGTGTATAAAATCTTCTAAATCATAAAACGTTCTCAGATTTTTTTTTTCAAGCGTTCTTTCTTTCGTGTGATGAAAAACATCAGTCTTTTGCATTTGTATACAGTACAATGACCAATTTGACCACGGAATTTTGTAAATGACATCTTTCTTCAGACCTTTTCTGGGTTGATTTTTGGAGGCGGAAATTTTAGTTGTAAATATTTCGGAGGTGTGCTGACTACACTCATATTGTGCCTTGGTCAAATACCACGTTCGACATCTATGTTTACTTAGTTGTTATGTCGCATAGACTTTTTTCAGAACTCTTTGGCAGTTCTTTCATTAAAAATAAATCAGTAGCTAAGAGATCTCTGGAAATATAGAGCTCCATAAATGTCAACAAAAGTTATATAATCAGTGGTAGAAAAAAGTCAAAAAAAGGCTAGGTAAAGTAGATGAACACCAAGGTCGTGTTTAACACCAATGTTCAACCTAAAGTACAAGGTCTTGTCAAAACCACTATAAAGTATCACAGCTACTATAAAATGCCTTCATGTTTCAAACTGCTTGCATCTTCAAAAATCAATCTTAACCTCACTCACTCGCATTTCCTAGATATGAGACATTTGTAACAGTCAAACCGTCAAACACTGGAATGCTTTACACAGAAAGTAAATGCATTCAACCGATTAAATGTTCTTTTCCCACCGTTGGGAAATTTGGCGCCAAGAACGAGACACTAACGTGGTGCGCATACAGGGGTTTGCTTCATTGTTAAATGGTACAGTTGCCACAACCGTGAAAATCCTGAAAAAGAAACACTTGATTTTTAAAAAAAGTAGCATTATCAATTCCTGAAATTCCTTGGAGGTTGAGTTTCTTGAAAGCATTAAAATTTTTCATGGTCAGAAAACTCAGAATGAAACGTTTTACCACCATATATATTTTGACAAACATTAGTAGAACTTTATTGCCCATTAAAACGAGCTTTTCAAATATAATTTAGATGACGCTAGCATAAGTCCCCGGCCCTCAGATTTAGGTCGTGTCAGTAAAAGTTCCTTGAATTTGCTTGAAACAGTTCATGGTAACTAAGAAATGTAGGTGTTCAAACACTTAATGAATATTTTCTTTTCATAAAGGTTGTCTGATTTATACCAAGTATATGGTATGGACAAAGGAAACATGCAATTAAGCGAAGTAAAGCCTTCAAAGGCACTATCTCGTTATGGCAAGAAGGGAGACGTCTTCAATTTGGTTAGTTGCCCTTCTGTCATATACAGAGTATTCTTATCTTTCGCAATTTTCATAAATTGTATTTAAAGGCGCTTTACAACGATCAGTTTACCCCCAGCGAACCGGGAGCATGTATAAGCGCCTCAGGCAGCCGCTTTGAAGCGGTATTTATTTTACCGACCCACCGACCCCGGAGGATGGAAAGCTGAGTGGCCTTTAGTGGGAAAGAAGATTGTCCAAATGTTGAACCCTCAACCAGGCGAGGAATCAAACTGTATACCTCAGGATTGGGGGGCAGAGATTTTACCATTGCTTAAAACCCTCCACTATAGTGGGATAATTTAGAAAAAATTGCATTCAAGTTATATGTATAATTTCAGTTGAATGCTTCTACTTTCGAAGTAACACAATGTTTTTTTCAGGGTTTGATTGTCTTATCGTTGTTACATGGAGAAGTTGTTAACACCAAGGAGATACCGACAGCTCTGCCTGTCGAACTGCAAGATTTCCTTTCTAAGTACGTATTCACTCAGAAGTATCGAGTAAGAAGTAACTGCCACCTGGTTAGTCCAGTTTGTAAGCATCAGTCTGTCGTGCGGGAGGCCTGGGTTCGATTCCCGGTGCCGGACCTTCACACAGGGTCTTAAAATAAATGAGAAAGTGCCGCCTTTGCTTTAACATCTACAAATGGTTAGCCCTTCGCATCTTCTCGTATAAGGACGTTAACTCATAGGTCCCGGGTGGTAGATCTGGAAGGGGGCCTATTGCCTGTTCTCCCATGACTCCTCGAGTCAAAATGTACAAAAAAAAACAAAAAACAAAACACGCATCAGTAGTCACCAGCATTCCAGTTAATTTTTCCCAGCAGGGGAGTCATGTAAGCTATCTGAAGGGTCACCAAGGTAACATGCCCGATTTCCTTTCGACTTGTAAAAACCGAAAGACAAACCAAAGATTAGAAAACTTTTACATATGCACCTACATGACTGATGACAAAGTGGCTCTCTACCTGGTTACTAGGCAGTAACCACAAAAATAGACTAGTTTTATCAATACAAGTTTCTAAGGAAAAGATTAATGAAAAGCAAATAAATTTCAGCGCCAACCTCTTGCTATGTAGCATATGTGTATTGGCTAGCCCACCCTTTCAAAAGTGAAGAGGTAAAGCCAAAATGTGGTGCATTTATATAGCGCATTTTCCATATTAATGTTTTCAAAGGCACTTTACAATGATCAGTTACTCCCAACGGACCAGAGACATAAATATACATCAAAGCGGATCATATATGCTGGTACGTTTTTACCGACCCCAGAAGGATGGAAAGCTGAGTAAACTTTAGAATTCAACTCTCGACCTGGCCGGAGATCGAACCGGCAACCTCAGGATTGGGAAGCAGAGCCCTTACATCTTCGCCAACTCCTCCGCTCCTTTTTGATGCCTGACAGCTATAAGGAAGGTGTCGGCTTGATTCCAGGACAAAGGTCATGTCTGAATCTTTGGTCATCTCCATAACCATAGATTCTTAAACCTTCAAATACAGTGATTCTGAGCTGTTGACTTAGCAGGAAAGAAACGGAATTTAAAAAGCAACAATTGAGCATAGCAGTAAAACATCTGTAGAAATCAAAGGTTGATGCGTACGTTTAAGTACATTCACAGCAGTTTGTCTCTTAGAAAACACTGGTGAAAGTTTTAGCACTGTTTTGGTTCCTTCTCAGAGCTCATTCTAACCCTCACCTTCGGCTGGGGCTAGAATGTCTCTGAGTCAGACCTGAACGTATTAATTTATACCCGAGAACACAAATTTTATTGTTTTAACGTGTGGGCAGGTGTTTAAACAGTGACGAACGAGAGAGATGGTCCGCTTATCAGCTGCTTCAGCATTCATTCATCAAGCAACCAGACCCTGCAGTTTTGCTCAAGAATGGGGATCACGTGACAAGAGAACCCCATCTTGGCCCAGTTGCTACTGACAACGCCTTGCTGGCCAAGAAGTGTGAGCCTCAAGAACCCATTCCTGACTTTTGCTTTTTCACTGGTGTTTCTGGCAAATCACGTATCAAGATTGAGTTTGAACAACTACAGTTCCTTGGAAAAGGAGGGTTTGGCAACGTAATCAAGGTAAGTGTCGTCCGCTACACATAAAGTGTGGCCTGCATAGCGGCTCTTGGGGGACTGGGGCTTGGGTTCTTGAGGGATTCTCTCCAGCCCCCCAAAGAGACGTTGTGCAGGCTACATGAAGTGTGGCATTTGTAGGTAGAACAGGGTGAGAAGGAAGTAGAAAACTTGTGTCTGTCAGAACTTCACAAAGCCATAGCCCTTTATTTTCCTGTTGCCGACTGATCTCAACTTTTATAACTGAAGTTTTTGTTTAACAAACAAAAATAAGTATTTCAAAAAGTAACAACCATTTTCCTTTTGAAAACTAGTAGACTTTTTCCCATTTTTTTCTCTTTTTGTCTGTGGACTTCTGTTTATTCAAGCGACTCCTTTGTTGAGCATAGTTGATCGCTACATACTTCGTCCCTCGCTTCATTCCTCTGCTGATCTATGGGCATTGTCCCATTTGACGTTGTATTAGATCCTGATGACACGAACTTTACCATACAGTTGTATTTTTGTCAATCGTTTCTCTTATTCCAAAAAATGCGGGTCATTCTGTGTGTCCGATCAACCTACACTCCTTCCTTGTAACTCTGAACACATGTATCAACTACGTTGTCTTTTGTACCACTGGTCAAAATGACAGATGGCAATGTCTACTATTTGTGGAAACACGACTGATTTTTGAAGACCATTTAGTGAATCACCATGTAAACTACTCATGAGTCGCAGCTCTCTTCTAAAGGTTATTTTTCAAACGAATTCCTTTTTTTCTTTTTATGGGTACAGCCTCAATAAGAACTCCTTTAAGGTAGTTGTGTTATCATTGGAACTATTTTAAATAACTGCCTTTGCTTCTAAGGTGCGGAACAAACTGGACGGAGGGTTGTACGCTATTAAACGGATTCCACTGAACCCAAGAAGTACACAATTCAATCGCAAAATCACTCGAGAAGTTCAGCTCATCTCAAGGGTAAACCACGAGAATGTTGTTCGGTAAGATTGGCATCAAAATTAAACACAGCTCAAACGGTATTTAGATCAACTGGTTTTTTATTGCTCATTTTTGAGTTATCTAAATAGACTGGTTGCACACTGGATGGCTACTAACAAAGGTAATGACGAAGCACAACCTGGTGTTAGTGTATATAACACAGTTGTATTCCCTTTTTTCACTTTGAGCTCCAGTCTGTTTCTGTAGTGATTTTACTCCTGTGCTTTATCATACTAATAACTTCTCGTGTAGCTGAATTCTCAGAGGTTCAAAGGAACAACCCAATCCGTTGCAAAGTTGTTCCCCAGTTGTCTCATACTGCTGTTGAAGCTGTGATTTTACTGATTATATTTGACTAACCGAAAAAAATTTAAAATGTTACAAGATGACCGCTTTATTTCCATTTGAGATTACAAACAATGTTGTCTCTTGCATACCCGCTTGACCACTGAACCGGAAGAAGAATGTAGCAATCATTCTTTATCCCCCAAACCATTTGCCCCTAGGGTACGTTGTCAGAAACTTTGTTTTCAAAATCTACCATTAATAAAAACATCTTTTGAAGCCAACATATACCTGCAATACTGAAAACCCAGCTGATAGAGCTCAATCGCTAAAGTGGATCTTTTATAATAAAGATAATAAATAATTTGACTTGCAGCTATTACAATTCTTGGATCGAGGCGACAGAGGATAACAGTGGTTCTGAGCTGGCAGAGGGCAGGGAGACACCAAGTGCAAAGGGACAGAAGAATATCATACCCCCTCCCTCAGCAAAATCAAGTGAAGACAGTCTAATGAAGCTAAACTTTGTCGAAGTTCCAAGTATGAGGGCCACTGAGGATGAAGGATCTTGGTGTAGTGATGGAAATGGCACCTCAGAATCAGAAACGTCATCTGACAGCTCGGTGTGTGAGGTCCGAAGTCCCAGCGAAAGCAAAAGACCTTCAAAGACCAAAGGGTCTTCCTTCGGAATCTCAGAGTCTGGCTCAGGAGGAATCACGTTTGGTAACTTTGATGAGTCGGTTCTCCAGTTTGGTGACCTACTGGATACAGAGGTGTGTTGCTTTACCACTTTTTAAAGAAGAATTGCTGTCGACTTTTGTTGACAGTTTTATGTAGGTACGTAACTTCCGTAGATTGACAGTAATTGCCTTTCTCCCATGAATATGCACCTGAATCTTGTAGCAATTTACAGAATGACTCTACTTGTTTTTTTCTGAATTGTTATGGAAGCTCGTTTACTCCTTGGGACGGACACGATAAAAGTGTAACCGACAGACAGTAAAGAGAAGTGTTTCAAAAAGTGCCAGCGAATATGTTTGGGTTCTTTCAAAACCCAGTTAAGTATCTGTTGGCTTTAGATTTCGATGAGTACTTGTATTCATCCTCGTGACTACTTTGTGGAGCATAGTTGATCGCTAGACACTTCGACCCCTAGTTTCAGCCCTGTGTTGTTCCATTCCTGATGACACGACTTTTACCATACAGCTGTGATACAGATGTGTATTGCTTAGCCACTTTTCAAAGGAGAAAACTAATGCTGATGACTTTTGTTATGGAAGCTCGTTTACTCCTTAGACTGGATATGATTAAAATGTAACTGGCTCAAACCTTGGTATATGAAGTACTATAAGAAAAATAATACCTTTTGTTTTCATAGCTATCCCCAACCCATTTACCATTTCCTGGTCTTGGATCTAGGAATCGTGTTTAGAAAAATAATTGTCATTTGAGTTTTGTAATTATTCCTAGTCTGAGGATTCTGACGAAGGCCCTTCGTGGCCAGCCACCACTAGTGAGTCTAGCACAGACAGTAAGGGAGTCCAGTACTTGTACATCCAGATGGAGTACTGCGAGAAGAACACACTTAGAAATCTCATAGACGAAGGGCTTTACAAGGACCAGGAAAAAGTTTGGAGGCTTCTCCGAGAGATTGTTGATGGTCTGGCGCACATTCACTCACAGGTAAAAGCTTTTCTTTGTTGCCAATATTTCATAGTGTTGCCAGTCGTTCGAATAATTTCCTGCTTTGTATTTGGTCAGTTTAAGGTTCGTTACAGTGCTAAAATTTTTTTTAATAAGCTGTGGAATAAAAATTTTCAGATTTGACGATTCTTATTTCATAACTTTACTATATAATTCAGCGATAGCATGCTTCTGACGACGTTTCGATGTTGCCTAGCGTTACTTTCAAATTAGCCGTTTTATCGGGCATTTCAGCCAAATGAACTCAAGAACAGCTACATAAATTTGGTTTTACCTTCCACAAATTTTTGACTTGAAAATGACGTTAAACGTCGAAAGGTCGTCACAAACATGCTATCGCAGAATTTAATAATTAAGTTAGCTGTCGTTTGTTCTTATTTGCTCAGTCGGTATTTATTGGCTTTTTTTCCAAATTGCACAATCACGACGAATGGCAAAACTTGGTTGCGTTATAGACCTCGCCAGGGTTCACATGGTCATGAAAAGTGATGGAATTTCAAAATGCATTGTCCAGGCCTGGAAAAGTCATGAAGTTCGGGAAAAATGGCCAAGGTCACGGAAAAGTCAAGGAATTTTATTTTTCCCTTGAGCTATGGTTTTTGGTGAATAAAATCTTGATATTATTGACTGAAAATGTGCCGAGAAAATGCCAGTAACACCCGCGCGTCGCACATTTGGTATTTAAAGTGTGAGTAGCCTGTTTTGTTGCTGCGAGTTTCTTTCTCGGTCGTGGAGAATGGAAAAGTCATGGAATTTTATTCCATATTCTCAGTGTGAAACCTGTTCGCACGTGGACAACACGTGATACGTATTATTTTTTTATGTTTTTATGGTGAGCTTCACAAATTTTGTGACTTACAAGCTGGGAGGTTTAAGTCTTGTTAACAACTCACGCTTAGTGTTCTTGCAGACTTCTGAAAGGGATAAAATGCTCTAGCGAAACTTTGGTAGAATTCATTAGTACAACAGGGACTGAAAAATTTTACTTTCCAGCCTTTCAAGTGTGTAACTACGTCAGTGATGTGTTAGTAAAGCTTTTTTGTATGACGGAGGCAGCATGCATCAGTGGTTAGGTTTTCGGATTGCATAAGGTTGTCCGGGGCTCAAATCCCACTGACCTTTGACCGGATTTGTCTTCTGCGATCCCAGAGTCAAATCCACCAGGCTTGTAAATACAATACGTGTGTGGGACCTTGGCTCAGTCGGTAAAATCTGTGACTGCCATGCGTGAAGCCCCGGGTTCGATCCCTGGCCTTGTCAGGGTTGAAAATTTGTGCGGACGTTCTTTCGCCACACCGTCCATGGACAGACACGTAAAGCCGTTGGTTTTAGCCATTGATCTTCATTAAAGAAAGGTTGACTCTGTCGGTAAATAAAAACTATATATGAAAAATAGATAGCCAACTGGTCTGCCTCCAAACACTTGGGATTGATAGAGCTCTGTGTGATAAGTTCCCTTATTTGTATGGTTTTCTCCTTGGCCACATGGCTAGGCACTTTTTTCACCAAGGTTTTTTCCTTTTATTAATATTATTTATTTAGGGAATCATCCATCGTGACCTGAAACCCGTTAACTTGTTTCTCGACTACAATGGTAATATAAAAATCGGCGACTTTGGACTTGCCACCACACACCACGCCCGTGATGGTGGCCATGCCATTGACACGCACGCGCAGGAGAGAACAGAGTCTCCTAAAGGTTCGCAGATAGCAGACGCAATGACAGGCAAAGTAGGAACCACATTATACGTTGCGCCAGAGTTGGCGAAGTCTTACTCGCGTGTCAAGTACAGCGAGAAGGTTGACCTGTATAGTCTTGGTATAATATTCTTTGAGATGTGTTATCGGCCTCTAACGACCGCAATGGAACGGGTCCATGTACTTGGGAATGTGAGGGTGGTAAGTTTTACCATAATTCAGATACTAAACTCTCATTGGAACAAAATAAATGCATGTTTCGATCATGTGATCATCTTTAGAGAGGTCAAACTCAGACATGCTGTGTTTAATATTTCCGAGAGAGGAGTGTAAGCAAATGCGTGTATGTGGGTGGAGGATTTGGGGAGGGGGAGGGGGTTTGGAGTGGGATTCCCCAGCTTGTCTTGTATTAAGCTACTGTAGTTGCCTCGGCCGTAGCTCAGTGGTAATAGTACCACGGGGTGTTGTTGGTTGAGTTTGACCTCTCTAAAGATGATCGAAGTATGCATTTATTCCTTTTACTAAATTCTCATTGTTGTGTGGCTCTGTTCGTACATATAGTTCATAAAATCAGAAGTGTTGCACTTACGAACCAATGATATAGAGGCTGCCAAGTAAAATGACACTAAGGCCTCACGGGTTAGAAGGAATAAAATGCTGTGCTGAACCCTAAATATAGTTTTAGCTTTAGTGCTAGCAACCGTGGACAGCTGTTTCGGCCTTGGTGTGCCTCGTAAACACGGCATACCTAACAAACAGGCACGAATTCCCACAGAAAGATATAAACAAAATCACCGCAAGTGCAACGATTACATTCTTAAATGAGTTATCAGCTGTAAGCCTCCTATAAGTTTCATATTAGTTAGTCGCAATAGGGAACCTTTACATTGAAGCTTGCACATGTAACCATAAAGTGTGCTTCACAAACTAATGCAGTCACGTCGAAAAGGAGCGGCAGCAGAGAGAGTCTCAAAAATTCCACACGAGTGACTTGCCGAGGTTGATTTTAGTATTGATCCTAGCAGTAGGACCAGACCAGACCAGTAGTATACTCGCTGTTCAATTTACAGAACCGAGTTAAGTCACCTGCTCCCCATGTGAGTTCCTGTAGCTGAGTGGGTAAAGCGTCTGACCGGTAATCAGAGGATCATGGGTTCAATTCCCATTAGGGATCAAGAATTTTTTTCTTTTGAGAAAAAAGGTTGTGACAAAAGAACAATTCTTCCCCTTCATTGTCTGTTATTTATTGTTATTTATTATTATTATTGTTATAATTAATAATCATTATGATTATTATTACCACTATTATAGCTATTGAATAAAATATTGTTTGGAACCACAACAGTGGGCAAGTGCAAAAACAAGACGTACATGAAATAAGAGAAGAATGGTTAACTCATTTTCTTAGCTGAACCGAACTAATTAAAGATATCCGGAAAAGTTGATACTACTGCACAGAACACCAGCTGGCCGGGCAATGATGTAAACAGATGTAAACTCTCAAGACCCATAATTAATGTGGTGACAACAAGGCTGGCTCAAATATTGACGAGTAATTGTTACTAAAATCTTTTCGCAATTGCTTTTGAAAATTGACTTTAACAAAGTTACATATTGTATGCTTTTTTCACTGAGCTTCTAAAAAAATGAATTTGTCGTTTTCAATAGTTTGTAAAAATGGGTTTAAAGCCAAGATCTACATTGTTTCAATACTTCTTCCTCCTTTTCGGAAAGACCTTCTGCTCCTTATTTTTTAAAGAATGCGACAAACTTTGCCCTGATCAACTGGACTAGCATAGTTAATTGCAATTGAGATCGGCTTCTTTTTTTAAGCCTCAAATTAGTCGATATATTTTCACAATGTTTTGGAGTTCAGTTGGTGCATGATCTTTTCTTATATTTAAATGCAAGTTTACCTCATGCAAAAATAATAATATTGTTCCTTGTGCAATTTATATCTGCTATGCTTAAATTGAACTTTTGTCTTTTTGTTAGGTTTAGGGCAACAAATACAAGTTTTGAGTTTAAATGCAAATTTTATAGATTAATAAAGCTGTTCAGCCATTAATTCACTATGCAACAAATAGAATATTCGGAAATGAATCTAAACAATAAAATTTTGAAAGACATGATTTTTTACGCACAGGAAAATCTTGCCTTATGAAAAAAAACTATAGGTGCTTTATTTCCTGCGTTCATTCTAAACTTTTAAGAATGCCCAAGATGTACGTTTACCAACGCATACACTAGTCAGAAACTTCGGGCCAGCAATGGTAATTTGCAACGAAGCGTAAATATTTAATTATATACTATTGTGCAGCAAATGGCAAGCGACCGGCTATTTATGAAATTATGTAGAGTCAACCTTCAGTCATCTTTGAATAGCTGGACGGAAATAGTTCCAAGTTTCCTTTACAGCTAACATAGCGGTTTTCATATATGTAACAAAGATCGGAACCCTCTGTTCTGTGTAAAGGAAGTTTATTTTTTTCATCTACCTATCTAACCAGCACCGTCGTATCGCTGAACATGTGATACTATACATTCACAAACAAGATCTGTGGTAAGAGACCATAGAGGAAAACAACTTTATTCTTTTTTTTGTGATTATTTTACTTCAGTTCGAGGCTTACCCTGAGTACGTGCGCCGACAGTCTTTTTTTTATCAGCGGCACCTGGAACTGGAAAAGGATCTATTTAGTTTGATCATTCAGGCCTTAAACTGGCCATTTGAGAGGGCACAGCAATTTCTGCCTCAAAAAATCTTGTTCTGGCAAGGCACCAAGGAAAATTTTAGGTTTTCAGGGGGCATTAAGGCATTGTTATTTTTTTCTGAGGGAAGCAAGACAAAATATCAATCTTGAATTTAGGGTTAAATATCGAGGTTTCGTTTATTTACTGTATCGCATTATCGACCTTTGAAATTGTGCAAATCAGATTAATATTGCCGTGGCATCGTAAAGTAAGACTGGAAATACAGCAGTCGGCCCCACAGAAAACGTGCAAACACTTCGGGGTGCCATAGTATCTACCACAACAATTGAGCGACAGCAATCAGGCCTCCAAACATCGAAATTCAAAATGGAGACGGCAACAAATTCAACTCGTGTGTTTGCTGCAAAGTTTTGCAATTTTCTCGCAAAGTTCCTCAGTATAAATTGAGAAAACATCAACATCGATTCGACAGAAAGGGCACTGCGGCAGTAAGGTAAAAAGGGGCAGGCAAAATTTTGCCGTGAAATTCGAAATTTTTGTTGAGCATCGCGGCAAAAGCGAAGGGCATCACGGCAAATTGTCGCACTGCCGTCGATAATTTCAAGCCCTTTTCATTTCCACGGTTTAAATTTCCCGCCATTTAAAAAGGTGACGTGTTATGGTTGCAGTGCCAGACCCCTTCTTGCCCATCGCCGTCGAAAGTAGAGACTGGGACTGCATTGAAATGCAAACTGTAGGAATGATCAAACTAAATTGCTTGACGTTAGATTTATGTACTGGATATATATGTTATTTGCCGGCTGGGAGGTCCGTATAGTGAAGAACTGTGACCGAGGTCTTGAGAATGCTGTGACCAAAGGCCGTAGGCCGAGGGCAGCATTGTCAAGACCGAGGTCACAGTTTTTCACTATACGAATCTACCACGGCCGGCAAATAACTTTTTTTTTCTTCTTCAAATTAGTTGTATAAAAGAGCCAGTGAACGTTTTTGTCGTGTTATATTTCTTTGTCACTCACACTTACACGTCGCGCTTAGCTTGGGATGTTTTTAAAAAAGACTACAAAGTAGGATAATTCACGTGAAACAATTTTATTTCAACACGGTGTCTCAACTTTAATGTTTTGACAGAAAAAGTGATTTGAAATAAATCAGTTTTACCCTTTTAAAATGTTTGGATTTTTACAAGTAAAGAAGACAAAGTTTTTAGATAAAGACAAAAAATGCTCACGTAAGCGTTACCGTGCCCGTGGGCAGAGATAGGAAATTCTGGACAATGAGATTGCAACATTCGTTACTGTGCCCTCTTAGGAAAAAGTAGTATCAAATATGATCAAACTTGACAAAAATTTTTTTGAGACCAAGAATGTTACTATACATTGAAGAGTTAGTTCCTTTAAAACCTAACATTATTTGGAAGGTTAATTGGAGTGCTAGAAGAACTGAAATGTTTTAGGAGTTTATCTAGGTTCCTACATGTATTGACCAGAAGGTTTTAAACACATTTGCTAACGTGTACATAAACGTCTCCAGGAAAAGATTATTTTCCCCGGTGATTTCGACCTAAAGAACCTGGTGAAGCAGACTGTGGTTCTAAAATGGCTTCTCCAACACAACCCAGACGAGAGGCCCACCTCTCAAGAGCTACTGCAAAGCCAATACATACCACCCAAGATAGAAGACGGCCATCTTGACGAGGTTCTTCAACATACTTTAAACTCAACAAACTCTACACGCTACAGACGACTTATGACCGCTATGTTCAAGCAACACGTGACCCCAGTCCTTGACGTCACTTATGACATGGAGGTTCATCCAGGAGCATTCTCTCATAATAATGCGGCTGCGCAACAAGCTGTCCACGAAACCCTTATTTCCATTTTCCAACGTCATTGTGCCGTGAGACTATCGACATCCCTCTTGGTACCCAGAACAAATTTATTTGAGAAGTTTGAGCAAGCCGTCAGTGTGATGGATCATAGTGGTGCCATTGTTGCCCTTCCTTACGACCTGCGTATTCCGTTCGCGCGCTATGTCGCACGACGCAAAGTCACCAGTATGAAGCGTTACGATATCGGAGTGGTTTATAGAGACAAACGAGTCCTTGGGACCCACCCTAAGGAGCTGTACGAATGTACGTTCGACATTGTGTCGAGTTCGAACGAAAATCAAGTTCCCGATGCGGAAGTGTTGCTCGTGGTTGCAGAGATCATAAGAGACTTTCCATCACTAGACACTCGAAATTATTTTATTCGGATCAACCATACAGTTATTATGAAAAGTGTTTTCGTTTCCTGTGGGGTACCGGAGGAAAAACACGTGGAGTTGTTTGCGGTTTTACAAGATTCCAAGACAGAAAGACTGCGGAAGGCACAAATCAATGAACTACTGGAAAATTTACAAGTTACTGAGCAATCTGCATCGGCTTTGTGTGACTTTCTAAGTTTTGAAGGAACTGTCGATAGGCTCAAAGAACATTTGCCTGATGTTTTGAAGGGGCGAGCGCCCACACGTGCTAGTTCCCAGGCTCTCCGTGAGCTTGACTCACTTCTCCATCATGCTTCGACATTCGGAATCAAGCAACGTATAGTTTTCAGTGCGTCTCTTGTTTACAACATTCAGCATTTTTCGGGATTGATATTTCAGTTTGTCGCTGTTAATCAGCGGAAGAAAAGACGTGGAGGAGTCGATATACTTGCTGCTGGCGGCAGGTACGACAAGTTAATTAATTACTTCCGGCGGGGAGCAGATGCTGGGCAACAGATTTCAGGGGCGGTAGGAGTAAGTGTTGCAGTTGAAAAGATTGTTGCGGCAGTGTTAGAGAATGAAGAAGTCTCGCTTCCATGTTCCTGTGACGTTCTCGTGTGCTCAACAGGGAAGAACTCAGTGATGGAAGAGCGGATGCGTATTGCCCGTGAGCTTTGGAGCGCAGGTGTAAAGACTAACTTATTCTATGATTCAAGGAACGTTTACTCGTTGGAAGAACTTCAGGACTATTGCAAGCAGACAAAGGTTGGCCACATGGTTGTGCTGAAGGAACAGGAGAGTGGTTGGGTGAAGGTGAGTGTAACAGGAAATTTGTAATTGGTTTGGGTACAGCACTGTACTAATTAACCCTTTCAGCCCAGGCCAGTTTATCAACTTTTAACTTCTCCTTACATAACACATACAAAATAAGTCATTTGGTAATGAGAAAATGGAAATTGATCAAACAAAGTGA
>JAOBRD020858197.1:0-13004 GCA_027575215.2 Hydrozoanthus sils | reverse complement strand
TCAGCACTGCATAGCCAGTGGCATGGCTATGCAGTGCTGACGAGCTCAAATAAGAGCGAAACAGCTGTCAACTGCTGCCACTCTCTTTGCACCTAAGCTGCGCACACGTGGTTAAGTCTATTTCATTCATATAATCACTAAAAACTAAATTTTCGTATCAGTTTGTCTTATGTGCAGTAGTGGTAAAAAGAAATGCAAGCAAAGCTCGTTCCGTTTCCTTTTTTGTTTCCGAAAATTTTGTAGCTTTTGCGGAAGTCTTCACACCGCCTATAAATTGCAGTTTGTTTGTGTTTATCTTCACCATTGCTGTACTGTGTTTCATTATAATATCCTTCTGTTTGAAATATAACTGAACAAAGTTTCATGATTCTTAAGTAAATAGTTATGCTGCTAATATGTTGCATGAGACAATTCTACTCGTGAGTGCACTTGTTTCATGTTATGTCTCTGCTAAGGTTGAGTGACGACTGAAGGTGACGATTTCCTGGCGCAGGTCCTTTTATAGCGCACTTTCTTGTTTAAAACCGCTGAGTGAATTTTATTTTTAAGGATTTTTCATGTTTAAGGCAAACGTGCTTGCCATGCTCTTGTAGCCCCGACCTTTGTACTTCGAAAAATCAAACGTTACGAAAGGAGCTTATTCTTGATATATTTTATCTTTTTATTTGTTTGACTGCTCGTACCGTACAGAGAAAGACGCGCCGCCCGACGAGCAGCCCTTGGTATTAGTTCTGATAGCAGCACCTTGGATAAGAGTGCCTCAAGTGATTCCCCTGTGAAACAGGAAATCAACAACGTTGAAGGACTAAATAAGGTGACGGAAAATCTTACACCAGTCAAACAATCGACGTCCCGAGACTCCCCCAGACAGTCCCCTAGGCCTTCACCGAAACCCTCCCCCAAGGGTTCGCCAACGTTTTCCAGGCGGAAGGCTGTGTTTGAACAGAAGAAGGAAGAAGGTAAGGCTCTAACTGGAGAGCTTGTTTTGTGAAAGAGCCATTGTCTCTAAATAGTGTTTTTGATTTTCGGTTTCTTACCGTCAACACCAAAACATAGCTAGCTAGGTCGTGTTCTATTGGGACCAACCGTTTTTGGTTGGTTGAGTTGGTTGCGTGTTCTATTGGGAAAAACCGTTTTCGGTTGGTTTGGTTGATCAACCATTTCAACCAACTCTGACCTTGGTTGAAAGGATTGAAAACGTTTCAACTGAAAAACGTTGGAAAAATATGTGTTCTGTTGGAAATTTCAACCAAACCAACAAAAAACGGTTTAGGTTGAAATGGTTGGTCCCAGTAAAACACGACCCAGGGCGCGGCGGTGCTGGTTGGCAAAAGCTGCAAATGATATTAGCTTTTCAAATTATTTTTTTTACGCATCTTTTGAAATCAGTTTGTACTGCGTGATATTTGGCCGCTTTGACCCATGGGAAGATTAGATTTTACTCTTTTGGAACCGCGTCACGTTTTTTTGAAACCGATAGAAAATTCGAGAATGTTTCGTGTTCTAGTTGAATATATTTTTTAAACTCATTTCAGTTGAAAGGCGAGTAATTATTAAAAAAAAATTGCGATACAAAAAACAGAAAAACGATTTAAAAGTACGGTGCACCTCTGTAACTTTTTTGTAATACGACTTAGTCAAGATGCTGTCTCCTCTGCCCTTTGAAGTGCGCATAGCGCCTTTTATTGTACAGCTAACGAATTTCATTCAAACGAATTCTGTTGAAGATAGGATCGATAGGACCAATTGCATCAGTGCAGGTGCGAGTCAGCGGTAACTCTGCGCACGCGCATTTAAAATAACGGTTTTTGACGCATCGTTTCTGCAAGAGTTTTTTTCGTGTGGCTCGATCTGAAAACGGTCTTACCAAGATTCGACATTTCAATTGCTAAGAAAATCGCAATGATTTTAGGGGACTCTCGTGTTATTCCACTATTCAACCCTGTTTTGTCAAGTAAGTGTTAAGTTTATCTTGTTGATGACTGCCGGAATGAGTGACTATACTTGCCTGGCTTCAAACTATTTTACTAGTTTAAAATTTGCATCAGAGCCTTTAAGTTAATTTGATAAATTGTATATTCCACGTCTTGCTACACGTACGATTCACCCAAGGAAGGTCGTTTGATTGTTGATGAGTTTAACCTTTACTGTGCCAAGTTTTTGAAAATCAAAGTCATAAAATCTCGACAAAATTACAAACCTCAGAATTTGTTGACGCAATAGACATTTTCAGAATCTCCTTGTAAAGGCAAAGAAAATGAGTGGTTATTTTGTAAGTCTTCAAGCAGTAGTTTAAAAGTTAAAACATTTTTTTAGTTTATGTGAAATCGTTTTTAGTAGGATGGGAGTTAATTATCTCCAAAATCTTTTAAAGCGTTTATCAGAATCAAAAGCTAAGGAGCATTAAATTTGATTTTTGAACAGCTTAAATAATTTTAACAGTTTGATTTAGGATTCTAAAACACGTGAGTACCTTGACATTTTAAACTTCAAAAACTAAGAAATTAAAAATTATATTTTCCGTGTGTTGGATAAAATCTGTAAGGTAAAAATTTTATAGCAAATATTTTGAAATCACAGAACATTTTGGATCTACTTGATCATCTTCACTGAAGATGTTTTTGGGTTCAGTAAAGATGATCGAAAACGTTCTGTGATTTTAAAATATCTTTATTGTAAAATTTTTGCCATACAGGGTTGTATTTTCCAAGAAAAAAAATTGGCGACAGAAAAGAGGTAAAGTTTTGGTCTTGGCGGATAGAGTACACCGTTTTTCAATACTCGCCTAAAACGGAGAGTCTTTATTGAATTAGGTAAGTATAGAACACAAGACGAGAAATTAAGTTTTTGTTTTAACCATTTTCAGATTCTAAGAAAGAAGAAAAGCGTGACGAGAGGCGCGAAAGACGTCGTGACAGACAACCACAGCATGACTCGTCGAAAATCGAGTCGTCATTGGAATCGAATCAGGATACAACGAGGCAACGGAAGGATTTTCGGCCAGTCAAAGTAGCAGCCGTGACCAAAGTGAAATCGCCGGAAAGTTCTGCACATTCGAGCGACAGTGAGGAGGCGGGCAAACAAATAAATGACATTAACCACAATAGAACTTGTATTCGTGAAGGAGAGACCTCAGAATCAGAAACTTCGGAGGAACAACTTTCAGTTAAATCAGATCCACCGATAACAAAAGATAGAACGTTGGAGGACGTAGGTAATGTAGAAAGGGATATTGTGGAACAAGGCAAGGAGTCTGGAGGCTCGCCTGTTCATGCTCCGGTCGACAGAAAATCAAGTTTGCCTGCTGATGCGCATCGAACAAGTGTCACAGAAGGGTTTCCAGGAGCTACGAACAAAAAAATGATGCTTTCAATGCTCTACGGTCAAAAATCGATGGAAGACTTAAAAATCTCGGAACACTTGGTTCCATGTTTTGACTCTGGAGAACTTCAGCTCGATAAAACGTTAGAGAGAGACTTAGAGGACCTTGAGATTGTGAATAGTAAGTTGCAAGCGACGATTAAGAATCTTCACAACGAGTGCAAAGTTTCAGAAATGACGAATTCACTGCCTTCAGAAGACTTTACGAACTTGGTCAACAAAGCCAAGGCAAGTCTTAAGAAGCAGTCCAGTGCAGAGATGGAAGAGGAAGCCATGAAGGAGGAGGAGGAACGGAAAAAGCAAGAGGAACTCCGACGGAAACAGGAAGAAGAAGAGGCAGCCAGGAGGGCAGAGGAGGCGGCGAGACTCCAGGAGCTTGAGTGGGAAAGGATGATTACTCTTAAGCGCTCGCTTATTGTGAAAGACTTTGACTTTACGGATCTTGGAGATGACGATGATGTAGATGTGTTAGACCCCCACGCCCCCAAACCAGGGGATACCACAGATGCCCCTCCAAGACCTCCTCCTATTCCTATTTTTGGGGGTATGGCTCCTCCTCCTCCTCCTCCCCTCTTGGGTGGCCCTCATGCCCCACCCCCTGTCCCTGGAGGTATGACACCGCCACCTCCCCCACCAGGACTTAAGTCCAGCAATGAAACTCTTAATAAAAAAAAGATGGTGCGGTTATTCTGGCAAGAAGTGAAAAATTCTCCTTTGATTAATGGAGTGAATAAGACGATTTGGGGCAGTATCGACCATGTGGACATCGATACCAAGAAACTTGAACATTTATTTGAGAATAAGATCAATCCTAAGCACAAGGTGATTACTATATAAGTTGTTACTAGCTTGGTGTAATATTAAAATTGTATAGTTTTAGTTGTAAGAGACAAGGATACCACATGTGTTGTAAAATAACTGGGTACTATGTCAGTTGTAAGAGAACTGGGTACCCTGTGAATATTAAGAGAGGCTGGCAACACGTGAGCTATTAAAGAAGTTGATAACAGATAGAGCTTGGTACCGTGCGAATCGGAAGAGGTGGGTTACATCTGAATGGTAAAAGAGGTGGGTATCATATGTGTTTTAGGAGGCTAAATAAGCTAAATCCTTTTTCTAGCCGGCGCTTTTTTCTGGTTTTCATGTTGTTAAATGAATGAGAGTCTTTGACTCCCCTGAACAGGACACCAAAGCATAAGGAATTAGTTACTTTGTTAAGAAGGTAAAATACTCGTTGGCGTGAATTGATTGAACTTAGTAACAAATTGTAGTTCTTGAATGTTTAGTACCGTAATCACTCTAAAAAGCCCCCCTCTTTAATAATCCCCCGTCTAGAGCTTCAATTTTAAATAAACCCCATCTCTCTAATCAGCCCCCCTTCTCAAATCCCAACATAACGGTGATAAAGTTAAAGCATAAGGCAAATTATGTCAAGAACATGTTTTGTCAACGGTTACATCTGTTTTAGTTTTTGTAAAGTACTGATTATAACACCAGATGAACACAGAGTCACTGGTTGCTCCTAAATCTGTTTGGTATCCGGGCTTCATGGTGTTTTTCTTTGGCTATTGGCAATCTCTAAATAGGCCCCCCTCTGTAATAAGCCCCCCGTCTGGAAGGTCAAAAAAAAACATAAGCCCCCAGAGGATTTATTTGAGCGTTTGCGGTACAAGTTGTTCAAAGTTAGTGATATTATTAAACGACTTATCCTTCGTGGTAATCGTACAGAAAGCCGATGGCGAGGAGAGGGAAAAGAAGAAAGAGGTCGTAGTTCTGGATATTAAGCGATCACAGGCCATAAACATTGGCTTGACCAAGTTACCGCCGGTGCGAACACTCAAGCAGGCCATACTAAGTATGGACACGACTGTAATTGACAGAGAAGGCATCGATGTAAGTACTGTGTGTATCACAGCTAGTTACTAGGATCTATTACAACTGACCGTGTTACTTTTATTGTGTCAACAAACAAACCATTTTCATGACTTTGTTGGTATTTAAGAAGTCTTACCAACGTTTTATAAGCAGCAAATGGTAAAAAAAAGTCAACAAATCAATAAACCAACTTAAGCTTTGTGATGCTGTTTATCACTTGCATTCTTGTTTTTCACTATCACTGTCATTATCCTCATCATGATAACCATTATCACTATCATTACGACTATCATAATCATTATCATTAATCTATATCATTCACATCATCATCATCATCACTAACATCACTATTATCATTATATCACTATAATTATCACACTCACTTCCATTGTTACTGTCAATATCAATACCATTATCAATATTGCTACCACTTTCATTGACATTATTTGCTACTGTGGTTGTTATCATTTTTGCCCTCATTGTATTCTGATTGGGTTTTTTTCCTAATATTTTCATTGCTTTAATAATAAAGATAATAATAACAATAATATTACTGATTTAGGGTAATTTTACTCTATATTTATACGCATCTCCATTAAAATTGATGATAGTTTTAAGTATTACTCTTATTTCTTAATCATCAGTGTCGTCATCATTATTATTATCATTATTATTATACTATTATTATTATTCTTTATCTTCTGTCGTTTAGAAATTACTACAGCTGATGCCGACACACGATGAGAAGACTCTAATCCAGGAAGCGCAACTGGCCAACCCAGATATCCCCTTGGGAACGGCCGAGCAGTTTTTACTCACGATGGCTTCCATTAACGAACTGAGCCCAAGACTTCATCTATGGGCCTTCAAACTGGACTACGACATGCTGGAAAAGGTAGAGTGATTTTTGAAGAAAAGACGTTTCTCAGTTGACGCCAAAAGAGTTTTCTGTCTGTGGTGTTGGACTCGTTTCTGCTGATTTCGTTAAAACAGTTTGAACAATGGGTACAAACGTCAGTCATTACTTGACTAATAGCTTTAGACAGAATTTTTTTTGTTTGATTTCTCGAATGTCTTTGAAGTGAAAAGGCTTGTTTGTAGGCATTACAACTTAATAGTAGCTTGTTCCTTGGAGTTTTTAATTTTTTTTTGTAATTATTACTTTCATTTAAGTTGAATTAAAGCTTTTGTTCTTACTGATAATCTGCATTGTTCTAGCCAGCTAAATGAAATGACTGGGCGTCTTGTTACAGAACATAACCACAGCTGTTTCTGATATCTGTGCTCTGATTGGTCAGTTAAAAATAAGCACTATGACAACAAGCACTGAAACCGCTGACTAGTTATTTTGGCTGAGATTTACATTGTTTCAAGCAATCGTTCAAAATGCTCAAGAACTTGCAAAGACATCAAGTTCAAACACAACAATTTTCTCCATTTTGACTCTAATTTTCAAAATAATGATAAGGCTGTGGCTCTGAAAACAAACAAGGATGCTCAATGAAAACGATTTGGTGCTGCGACCTTTCATTTTGGCCTAGATAAAACACTATTCTGTATCGTTTGTTAAAAAATTAATTATTTTTTGTTTGGTTTGGGTTGCAGGAAGTTGCCGAACCATTAATGGACCTTAAAGAGGCCATTCAGGAGCTGAAGAAAAATGAAACGTTCAGACACATTTTGGCCACGCTTCTCGCTATTGGAAATTTCCTGAATGGAAAGAAGGTTAGATGGTTCCTTGTAATTCGACAAGAGAAAAATCTTGTGCACTGAAATAGAAAGCATTGTTCTAGATTGATATAGAATAGTAGCGAAAGATTAAACATTTTAAGTAGTGAAGGAAAAAAGTGTTTCGGCCAGTATCAGTGCTTCGTGTTTCGTTGCGTCTTCCACTCACAGACGCGCAGTTATGGTGCAGTTACTTTCTTTTAAGGTAGTTTTTGTTGTGTCATATTTTGCTAAAATGCGACCACTTCAGAACAGTTTTTGTGTTAACCATAGAAATTACAATTTCTTTAAATGTTATTGGTGTATAAAGTGATGTCTATAAAGCTGTAATCGGACAGTTAAACGAGCCATACATATTAAGTCCTTTCAGCTAAATCCACCTACCACAACATTGATTCCAATCAATATAGTAACTTAACAACCCCTTAAAACAGGAATTTTTCTAAATGGAAGTATTTGCAACTTAAAACAATACCTCTACTGAAGGTATTGAGTGAAAAATTGCAGTCAAAGCTACTTTTTGCTTTTCAGGATATCGCGCGTATAATTACAGACCGAATTCCTATTACCAGCATTAATGATTTTCTCAAGCTAAAGAAAGTGTAGTGTAGACGTAAACACAACACGTGATCGCGACCGTAAAACGGTCTCCCTCTTATACCAATCAAAACACATTCAGTAAGAACTGACTTCTGGTTGCCTGGCTTGCATAGCCCCAGTGCAGGAGATCCGCAACGTTTTCTTCAAATGTAATTTGTTCTCGAGAGAGATGAATAAACAAATGATGTTACTGTCAGTATCAGTGGTTCGAGTGTTTGAGCCTGAGTGCCTTACTTACTGTGTTCAATGTGTCTTTAGTGTAAAGGGTTCCAGCTAGATTATCTGGCCAAAGTACCGGAAGTGAAGGACACCGTCCACAAACAGTCACTACTCTACCACTTGTGTACGATTGTGATGGAGAAGTTCCCCAGCAGCACGGACCTTTACAGTCAACTGGGCTCGCTACACCGGGCTTCAAGGGTACAAAGAATCTTCCTTTTTGACGGTAGTGCTAGGTTTGATATCTTACAGATATGGTAGAGGACATACATTTGGTATGAGTTACCTGTCTACATGCATTATATTTGTGATGCATTTGTACAAGCACTTGGTATATGTACATACATATGGTTTGTGACACATGTGTAAATGCATTATATTTGCGATGCATTTGTACAAGCACTTGGTATATGTACATACATATGGTTTGTGACACATGTGTAAATGCATTATATTTGCGATGCATTTGATACGTGATGCATGTGTATACGCATTTGACATGTGATACATGTGGTAGATTTCATGATGTAGCTGCATATCAAGAAAGACATGAATACAGTTAGTATGCAACTATCTCCATTTTCAGTACGTTGAATTAACCAGAGCTCTAAGAGCTATGGCTAAATGAACCAGTTGCCATCTTTACAGTTCGGCAGATTTGTTGACACGTTATGAATCGTGTGTAAAAATACCGTTCTGCTTTGCCTGCAGTATGTTTGATTCTCTAAAGCGCTCAAAGCTTTGGTTAATTCTATTTTTACCATCTTTTATTAGGGTAAATTATTACAGTTGGACCCCGATAATTCAAAGTCTCAAGGGAAATGCAAAATACTTCGAATTATCGGGGGTTCGAATTATAGGGGTCAAGAAATAAATACGCCATTTTCACCCTCGAATAGTTTTATTTGCTCTATTTTCACCATATTAGTGAGCAGCCCGTCGTCTCAGGACTGATTTCAAATGTTTTCATCATCAAAACAATTTTTTTCTAATTTCTAAGAAAACAAAAAATAAGTATAAAAGTAACGAATCTAAAGAAGCTTTGCCTATGGATTTTCATCATTTTCATGGATTTCACAAACGCACAGTGAACTATTTTAGACAAGTATAAAGGGATTAACGAGCAGTGAAATGTTTTCGCGTCAAAATATGAACTGTTTTAGAACGTAATTAGTTGATAAATATACCAATTCCGACAGCTCTGTTCTTTTTCATTCAGCCAGTAACTTAAATTCGAATTATCGGGGTAAAATTCGGTCCATGGGAACAGAAATTACTTCGAATTAGCGGGAACTTCGAATTAACCGAGTTCAAATTATCGGTGTCTAACTGTATTATACTAAGAACTATGGACGAACACCTTGCTGTCATCCCCCAATATGTTTTATTAACTTGTTGCGTGTGTTGTGCTAACATTTCAGGTCGACTATGAAATTGTTGCAGACAACTTGAAAAAGCTGCGAGAAAACTGTAAGAAGTCGTGGGAATACCTTAGCGTGGTTGCTAAGCATGACAGCACGAAACAGCTAAAGAGCAAGTGAGTAATGTGATGGACTACCGCAAGAACGAGGAAAAGCGCTGACTCAGCAGGATTGTGTGTAAACCTAATTATTTAATTGATACTTCGTCTGTGCGAAAAAGCTCATCCTCTTCAGCAAAACTATTGAGCACTATATTTTCTTCTGTCAATTTGACCACCTAGCTATAGACATAAAATATATTTAACATAAACAAAATGGTTTTTTTTCTATGAACGTAATATACAATTTAGACATAGTATACACTAAAGACATATACACCGCATGTAATGCGTAAAATTAGACACAATGAACAGAATAGATATATGGCATTCTGTCTTTTTTTTTTATTGTTCCTTGTGTTGTAATTTACCCAGAATGTACACTGAGAATATACAGTACTAATGTAAATTTTTCTCATCACGACTAAAGGATGACGTGACTTGACAATCATTTATGTTTTACAGATTATGCAAATGACTGTTTGCTGTATATAGGCGGATTTCAGTATGACGTCATTGTTTATGTTTGCCTCATTAACTTAAATCAACCTTCAACATTGAGACGAAATGAATCCAAAATTCGATAGAGTATCGCAAAATGTATAATCATCGAAAGTTTTAGCTCGATACACAGAATACTTTAAGAGAAACAAGACTTCCAAAGCTGTTAAATTACAAAGATTGTATGGCTGGGTGGCAAGAGTTGCCACAACTCCATACAGTTACTTTAAAATTTTGGAGTTTTAAAAAGCTCATTTCTCCGAAAGTATCCAATTTATCAAGGTTAACATTTTGATTGATTATAACTCTACACCCAATCGAATTTCGGACTTTTTTGTTCAAATGCGGAAGTTGGATTTATGCTTTTATTATGTAAACAATTAAATCCGCCTACATTCTTTTTATTATGCAACACTTGCCTGTAACTGTTTGTTCATGATTTAACCGTTTTGGTTTAATGACAGAAACCCCCTTTTTTTGTAGAATGTCGGAACTGCTAGCAGACGCACAAGAAAGAATTACAATTTTGAAGGTCGTCCACAGAAGAGTACAAAACAGGTGCTGCTTGTAAAATTTTTATAACATAGAGGGCAGAATCACTTTGAGCTGATTGGATAACAGCGGGGACATTTTTTCTTAATTTGGGGCAAAATTGCTCGGCGCTGATTTGGTGGTGGTATACTTTTGAAGATTCTGAAGATTTTCCGAAATTTTTAAAAAGTCTTAAAAACGGTTTAGAAACTTTCCTATTCGAACACTTATCTTGGAAGGTTTTCCGAAAATGTTTAAAGTTCATAGAAATCCCTTAAAACCTTTTTGAAACCGTTTCCAAAGATTTCCGAATGTTTCCAGAGATTGCAAGGATTTCATACATCTTCGGAAGTTTGGTAACTTGGGGGTAAATTAGTTAATTATGCTTTCTTGTGTCGTTACCGCGGAAAATGAAGAATTTTGTCATAAAGATGTTATCGCACAGACCCTATGCAAAAATGGCGGCTACTTTATAGTTCTTTTGTTTACAATCAAATTAGCGCAACTAGCATATTTAAGTTTGGAGTAAAATATTCTTTTGAAAGTTTAACAGAAGGACGAAGCTAGTAGTGCTAACTTGAATTTTTGCATAGGGTCTATGGCTTTTCGTAAAATTTAGGATTAATTTCATTTCGTCGCTTTGGAAAAAGTAAAAACATTCGTGAAATTAATCCTAGATTTTAGTCGGCCCCATGCGATTACCGTAACTAATGTTTTAAAACTTGCGATCTGTTGGCGAGCAAGTCAAACGAATCATGAAATAAGTGTTAGCTAAATCGATATATTTCTTTACCGTTGTAAGGTACGTTTGGAAGGTAACGTTTAGATTTTGATCAGAACGAAGGGTTCATCGGACAGTATCTTTTCAAATATCTTAACGACGCTAAACAATTTTTCAACTTCCAATTGATTTTACTTATTCATGTTTGTGCTTTGGCTACTATGACCCGTGATGATCGAATGTGCTGCTGTGACATGTACTGTTAAAGTGATGCTCTTTTATCCATTTTAGAATATAACCATAAAGAAAGGAATTTTCTCGTGCCCTCTTACGTCATAACCATATTCTATTATCTTATATGTTACACATGTGTAACCAATCACAGCGCGCGTTCTATCAGAGTCATTTTGTAACATATGATAACAGACTGAAGCGAGCTGCTTTTACAGCCATAGATTTTAGATAGTTCAGTGAGTTGTTATTGCCGTCGGTGTAATAATCTGTTGTGTTTTGCTGCCAGATTCCACAAGTTGTTGCTGTACCTTGGAATGCAAACCAGTATCGCCAAGAAGACTAAGGTAACACATTCTGTTGATTTAGCCGACAGCTTTTTTAGAGCGCGTTTTAAAAGAAGAGCTCAACTAAGCGTTCTAGCTTGTTACTGTAGTTTGGAAGATTATATGTGAGTATTTAAAATGAGAGTGAAGTGGCCATTTCTGATATCACTTTTCAGTGTGAAACAGTGAATAGCAGCAGGGAAGTAGAGTGTGGTAGATAGGCTTTTTAGCTCGGGAGCTTAATAATGCGGCGGCGTTTCTTCGTTTTCGTGTCGTGATTGAGACCATTGAGGGCTTGACTATATCCAAAACTAAACGTCTTACGAACGTGGGATGGACATGTGCGCTATAGCGAAAGTGCGTTATATAGAAACTCTTTAAAACTCGGCTTTTTGCAATAAAATTGACTAAGCAGATGTGTATTTGTGATGAATAATCATTACCTAATTCTTATATGCACACAAACATGATTTTACAACTCAACCAAATAATAAAATTATTTTGTAAGTACTGTCTGAATGACTTCGAGAGAGCTATGGACTACGTGAAGCTCTTATTTCTCAAAGCTCCGAGTTGGTTTTTAATCATATCGAAAATAGTTTGATACCTTGAAATCGACGAACTACTTTTGTATCCATGGAATTTGTTGAAAGTTAATTGTTCTTTTGATAGTCAGAGTGAAAACATCATCCGTTCTCTAGGTTTGATTGCCGGCGAACTTACCTTTTTTCAGGTGAACGAGTTCTGTAAAATAATCAGTGAGTTTTCACTGGAGTATCGCACAACACGCGAGAGGGCGCAACAACAGAAGAAGAAAAGAGAAAACATGAGAGAGCGCAACAAGACTAGAGGGAAACTTATTACGGAGGTGAGTCACCTAAATACATCTCGTTCAAGAACCCGTTCCATCTCGTTTCATTCCACTGGGACACACAAACTGCCGGATAGCGTCACCGTCACAAACTGTAACGTCATGTCAAAAAACACACCAACGCTAGCTTTCTGACTTTAAAATAAACACTTATATCTGTTGCCGTGCTTTTTACAAAGCATCCAAGAAACTCCGCTAGAAATTGGCACTGAAAACATTCATAAATGCTAACCACTCCTCGTCTTCCCGTCCATCTGCTAGACTGCCTGTTAAAAAAACTTTAATTTTTATTAAGTTTCAAATAGCAAAGCTAATCCTGAAACTGCTCAGATGTTGGGGTAGATAATGGTTTTTAATGGAGGGGGAAACCGGAGTGCCCGGAGAAAACCGCCGACGTCGGAGAGGGACCACAAACCCGGGCTCACATACTTCCCCGGCCGAGAATCGACCCCGGGTTGCATTGGTGAGAGGTGAGCGCTCTCCCCCTACGCCCCACCGCCG
>JAOBRD020858090.1:0-13004 GCA_027575215.2 Hydrozoanthus sils | reverse complement strand
CTCTCTCTCTCTCTCTCTCTCTCTCTCTCTCTCTCTCTCTCTCTCTCTCTCTCTCTCTCTCTCTCTCTCTCTTTCAATTTAAACTTAACAAAACTTCTTGCCTTGTAACCGAACAAATATCCATTTGTTGACAGTAAAAATAACTCCAATTAGTGTCAAAACGTAATCTAAACTGTTTTAAAATATGGTAATTAGTAACGGCTGAGTTATCTAAAAACCACGAGTTACAGATGTTGTTGTATCAAACTAAACAAGTCTGTTTTCTGTCACCAGGAAATCTCAGACCAAACGTACGAGTTTCCTCGAAAGAGCATTAACGCCCTGGCAGCTATGGGTCTTCTTGGCCTCATTGTGCCCAAAGAACTGGGTGGGCGGGGTCAGAACCACGTTTGCGTCGCTATGGTAACAGAAACAATAGCTCGATACGGGTGTCCAAGCACAGCTATGATCTATGGTATGTTCTCACAAAAAAACCATTAATTTCTAGAGAGAAGATATCACAAACAAATAAAGCAGACAATCTAATTCTTAGTCTACGCATAACCACTTAATTATAGCTGTTAGATTGGCCTATTGACAGGCGTCTGCACACAGGCTATCTAATTCTATTAGTGACAGTTTTTAAAAAAAGAAATTCTCTACACCGCGTATACTGGACTGCCTTGCTCTTTTGCGTCGATTGAGCCGGATCGGAATGAACCAGTCCAAAAAAAAAACTGTTCGATTAAGATTTGAATTAACAAATATAGAACCAAACCTTCTATCAATGAAAAGCCGTTTTAGATGTTAAAACTTTGAATAATCAACAATTTGATACGTGAATTTCATATTAGAAAATTCCTCTTGAAAATTTCAGTTGTCTAATTGTATGTAAGAGTAAACTTTCTGATGTCAAATTTTTTTCACCTGACATCAGAGCGGCCATGTTGGTGTCCTTGAACAAAACAATTTTGATGATTTCTTTTGTTTAGGAAACATGGCCGCTACAAAGCACAGATACATCCTTACTTTTCAGGTAGACGTTAAAGCACTACGAAGTGCTTGACCATGCATTTTCGCAGCTGGTAGTCGACCATGGCACTAAAACAAAACAAAAAAGCTTTTAGACACAGTGTCTTCCTCCTGCTTGTGTAACTAATCATCAACTCTTTGAAATCGCGTAACTATTTTGCATTATTAATTGGTTTTCACACACAAAAGACAGAGCGGCCATGTTGGTTCCCTAAACAAAGAAATCATCAAAATTATTTTGTTCAAGGGCACCAACAAGACCGCTATTTCGCCGGGTGAAAACCAGCGACACCTGAGGCAGTTCGCATGCGGCATTCCTTGCCGGTTTGACCTGACGTCAAACGGGTTTTTAACTTATCAACGCTGCTCAAATTTGCCCAAAAATCAAGAACAAGCTCAGAACGATTGATACTCGGCTTCTGGTGTGCAAATATAACTGCAATATCATATTGCGAAACACAGCACCTCGAGTCATCAAATGTGGCTTTTGCAGTACCTTCTGCAGTTAGAAACACTGAATGAGCAAAGAAGAAAATCAGAACAGTGCCGCGTGTGTTTTATGACAATTCGTTATACTTGAAAATGTGAAAATCCTCACCGTTTTGCAAAACATAAGTTCCTTTAAATTATAATTCGAGCCTATGAGATTTGCTATTTAAAACAAGTCCCATTTCTAGGACGATCAATAAGCTATGAGAACTTCTAAACACTTGAAGAGTTTAGCGATCAAACCACTGCAGATACGTTATTGAATTTTTTTATGATAGGGATCAATTTTCATTCCACCAGTTTAGGAGATTTTTGATTTGCTTTTCATATTCACTGCGGGCTTAACTGATTCGTTTGATCAATTTCAATTTTCTCATCATCAAAATAATGTCTCTTTCGCATGTGAGATGTAGAAGAAAGAGGATTTTGATAAAAGTTAATTCGAGATGAAAGAACCTAATGCGCTCTTTACGTCACTGAGTCTGTCACGTGGCTCTGTATTGGATAAACAACACACCGAGAGACGCAATATGAAGTACAAAGAGTTCTTTATCCCTGCAATTTTTTAACGTTTTAGCAATGAATGATTTTTCCTTTAATAACTTTCTGAAGGATAAAAAATTGCAAAAGGTAGAAATCTATAGATATCCTGCCTCAAGTAAAAAGAAACGGTTGGTGTGATGCTCGTCCATTTCCACAGCCTTTGAAGTGTTTTTCGATTTCCTTTCCTGAAAGTCGAAGCAAATAACGCAGTTTTTTTGTCCAAATAACCAGATAACCCCCTGCATTATAAGTGTTCGCCGGTGACTTTGCAATTGTTTACCCAATTCAGATCACGTGACTGACGAGCGAAATACGTCTTCCAATTTATTAAATCTTTTCTGTGCAGACTAATACCAAGTACCTAACACAGTTGTTCTTAAATCTATTCCAAGTAATGCATCAGGCAGCTGTGGCAAACTTGTTGTTACATCACCATGACAACCAAAATTTTCAAGACTTGTTACGGCGCTTGGATAAAGACGTACTTATTGGATCCTGTGTTTTCAGTGACCCTGTCACAGGTAGGTGTTTAATTGAGGTCACCTGCACCGCTGATAAGTTTACCTTGAAGTCATAATTTTTATGTGACCAGTATGGAAGATTTCAGATACTTGCGTTGCTTGATTATTTCTAGTTTTTTCCTTATCAAGTGTTTTAATTTATTTTGTATGAATTTTTATTATTGTATTTTAACGCCTCATTCATACTATACGCATCCAATCTGCAATCGATATATTTGTAACATCCAGGTAATAGATTGGTGAAGAAATCTCTTTTGCTTGCACTTACTTACCCAGTCATTGTTTTGTAAACTCTTAACTGAACCAATGCAACACTGTAATAAAATTGTGTAATAGAAAATACCCTTGTTTCAGCATTTTGATTGCTGTTTCCGTGTTTTCCCTAATCCAATTTGCCCTGAAAAAATACAACATACAACAACCTGTCTACCTCTTCAAAAGATCCCTAGCGTGCAGTTAATCTGAAATAGCTCATTAAGAAAAAAATTTCAAGTATTGAATAATTGGTGATAACATTTTGACAAATGACAAAGCTATCAAAGGCTTTCTTCACCATTTTTTAGGGGCGGTTGGTGATTTTTCCTGTTTCTTGCTGCAAGTGTTTTAATTTTTGTTTACGGTTTATTTTCAAATCGATCAGAAAAAACTTTTGATTGATGCTAACGCTGCCACAAATGTTTCCATTTTTAAAAGTTGATGAACGTTTGTTTTTTTCTCAGTTTTTGATTGTCCATTTTCTTACCCTCCTGCAACCGCTGGACTAAACCACCACGGACACGCGTTTTTGTTTGAAGTCGATCGAAGCTTGAAGTGTTCTGATGTTTTGGTGTAAACTGCATCAACCATTTAGTCTGCTCTGTTTTAGCCTCGATTTCACTCAAACAAGCGTCCGTGAACGCCTCGTCCAGCGGTCGTTTAGAATAAGATAGACTACGAGCAGTCCTTATATTTTCCTTTTTAGTTTGTCAAAGCTGGTTAATCGAGATGGTGGACGCGAGAGAACAAATCTTCCGCGTCCGCCATCTTGGTTTATTGGTTTCGACAAACTATAGAGGAAAAATAGGGACTGTTCGTAGTCCAGGAACCGTTTTATGACACAATTTGTTTACACCTAGGTGGCCATAACTGGTTTTCAATGAGCTCAAAGACCAAAAAGTTACCAGATGGCCGATACCAGTTGTTGAAACACTGTTCTTGGACCACGAGCGCTGGTTTTGCTGATTTTTACACAGTGGAGGTGACAAGTCCTAATTTTGGCGGCGACTATGCAAACGAGAGCGTTTTTTTGATGTACAAGGTTAGAATGATTTTCCCTGCCTTGAAACAAAGAATGCAATAGCTAAACTAAAACTTATGTCGGCGGCGCAGTGGCTGAGCACTTAGAACGTTCGATCAGTCATCCTAGGGTCGCGAGTTCGAACCCCGTTTTGGGTAACTCAAGAACGAAGCTAGTGGGGCTAATTTAATTGGAAACAACAGAATATTACAATCGCCACCAACTCGAGCTCCTTGAGTTAATTTGTTATAAAACACAACAATATTGCTGACACCAACACTACTTAGAACATATGAATTTCTTTTCGAAAATCCCCTTTTTATCTTTAGTAATTTCTGATATTTATTAATTTCTTTCTTGTAACCATATTCCAAAGTTTTTAAAAGTTGCATTTTAAAATTTTGTTTTAATTGTTTTTTAATGCAGGATGAAATAAGAAGCAACTCAGACAAATGGTCAGCTCTGGGCATGCGCGGAAATCACTCTGCCCCAACAATCTGTGAGGCAGTCCTGACTCCAGATAGACTCGTCGGACCAATAGGTTACAAGCATTCCTATCTTCTCTTAACACAAGGCGATTTTCCGTCCGAAGGGCCCCGGTTTTTTTTTTCTGCGACGAAAACTTGGCTGCTTGTAGCAGCTCCAGACTAAGTCGTGAAGGAAGGTCTGACAAGCTAGATCAAACATTGTCGGCTAGTGTGTGGTAGTGTGCGGTATTTTGTGATGTAAAGCATGTGACAAGTAGAAAATATGTGTCATAATTCACCTGCCTTGAAGATGAACATAATTGTTCGGAGAAGTTTGAAAACTGTTCTATTGAATATTTCGTTGAGGGCGATCAGTATTCATAATAATATAAAATGTGTTGTGTAAAACTGATCTGTTAAAAGAGTTTTTTAAACTTTAAAAAATGTCCCAAATTTTCGAACCCTTAACTGTGGTTCTTTTTCAGGGGAATAATGACATTTAAAATTCAAACGCTGATGTTGGTCAGTTATTTAGAGTTCCTAAGAGATTTCGAAAGTGGGACATATGCCCATGGAAATTCAGCCCTTCATTCGCACTATTCTTAGCCAAGCTGGAATGCAGAGATTCTACGAATAGTCTACGGCGGTGATTGTGTTCATTGTGTTCAAGAATGGCGTAGCGTGGATGAATGTCGTGATTTGTTGTATGTGTATGGTGCTGGATCAGTGATTCCCTACTCATGGTGCGTGCCGGGTCATGCTCCATTGAGCGCGAAACCCAACAACGTTTTCTTTGCCTGAATTCGCAATTCTTGCAGTTAACTTTATACACAATTCCAGTTATGCGGTCTATTGAAATTTTATTGGATTTTTACCTTGAATTAAACTAAGTAGAAAGTATTTGGCGCAATCTGGCCTGGGCACTGGACCGATAAATCTCATGCGACGATAAATCTGTTGGGGGATCAAATCAGATTTATGCCAGACAAAATATCGGGGACCTTTAGACAGAAAATCATCTAGTGTGTGGCGGCTTTTACACGTGCAAGACTGATAGATGTCAGTATTTTTGTACGTAATACATAGATATGTGTCGTTAAATTATTATTTCGATTTTGTGGACCATACCGAAACAACCCAAAATAGCTATGGGATTGTGTGTAGGGGTTGAAAGTCAAAAACTCTGTCACCTTCTAACATTTTTGTTTTCAGTTAAATAGACCTTTTCACATTCAAGATATCGCTGATAATAATAGACTGTTGGCACAAATGCACAGTCTTAGGGCCTTATTACATGGAGCGAGCTGTCCCGATAAGCCGAGATATCTTCATTGTATTTTGCCATTTTGGTTTACATGTTGGCGAGCAATCGGCTTGCCGAGTTTCACGTTTGTGTGTCTGATTCATGATGTCATTAGTACACAGCACTATTCAGCTCCTCCCCGCTGCAATTTTATGAATATTTTACTTCAGTTCGAGACTAAGATGGGAATGTGCGCCGGCAGTATATTTTTATCAGCGGTGCCTCGAATGACGAGAATCTGTTGTGAGGGTGGTGTCAGTGGATGTAACGTATTGTAGACTGTTGCTCACCATGGATATATTATGACAGTTAAGAAGTGAGTTATATTCCTTATAGGGGATTTCCCGTACAGTGGCACGGAAATCGTCAACCCGTACTTCCTCCTCCTCTCCTCTGCTTGTTGGAACGGGATCGCCATGGGTTGCATTGACATTACCAAAAACCACGTGATTAACAAACGCCATTTTGATCGAGGCATGCGTGTTGGCGACTATCCCATAATTCAGGTTAAGTACCTTTGCACAGTAAAGTGCATCTTGATCTTAAGACAAAGGCTCCTTACGTTCCCATCACGAGATAAGATTTTGGTACTGAAGTTTTTTTAAAGTAAACTATATGCTACTCAGTACAGATCAACGTGGTACTCGACATCTCTTTTGATTTGGTTGACCACACTGAAGCAATCAAAAATACCTAGTTGCATTGTGGATAGTTTTGACCGTAATTTTCTCTGCAACGAAGGGTTAGCTAACGCTCTAAAAACTGCGAGAAATATAATCAAAACTGATTTTCTCAAAACCAATTAACTTAGACGGTTTTGAAATGAAAGGAGAAAGTAAAGTTCGATAAATGTCGTAGGAATTATTTTATCTGAGTATAGTTGAGAGACTTGCGTTCTAATGATAATATAACTGAACCTTTTTAAAACAGGATTATATCGGAGTTGCAATTACCGATACAAACGGTTGTCGTATGTTACTGTACAGTGTAGCACAAGGAATGGATCAGTCAACAGACAATTGTGACTGGGAAATCTACAATGATCTCACTCAGCCAGTGTTCAGGTGCGTAGCACAAACTTGCAGACGGCAAACAACTTTTGAACAAGTTTTGATCTCCTTATCAATCGGTTTCTCAATGTTTCTCAAGATTTTGCGGTAAATCGTCCTTTTTTTCTTTTAAGCAAATAGAAACTGGAAACAAATACATGTTTTTTTACCTTTACACAGACTGGTCCGCATTTATGATTTTGCTCTGTATAAGACTTGAGTCCACGTGTCCATGGTTGCCAATTAAGCTAAGCCCCTTTTCGAGCTCTAAACAGTTGGTTTATTATGCTGGCGCTTGTGTATCTCTGATTTCCGTAGTGTTAAGAGGATGAGAGAGTGTTCTCTTGCTCTGGACACTATAATCCATCACAGGTTAGCTCCTAGGAAAGCCGATACTCATTTATACAGCTGAGTCGACTGCAACAAAGTCGAGTAAAGTTTGTTGTTCAGGAAACAACACAGTGGTCTGACCTGGGCTCGAACTCGCAATCCTAGGATTAGGAGTCGAACACGCTAACCGCTACGCTGCCGACAACAGAGAATGGTTACCACTGCGATTGCATACGATCCTCATCTGCTCGCCTCGGTAATCTGCTTTGTTTAATTTCCAGCTTTCTGGACTTTGTAAGGAGACATGCTTTTCAAATTGCACTCAGCATTTAATGCCTTGTTTATATTGTCAGTGTTTAAACGTGCCTATTCCGGTCCGGTCTGTCTTGCGCGTTAGCATGGAACATCACCTTGGTAATTACAGATACAATAATGTTACCTGGAAAATCAATTACCTTTCCATATGAAGTCCTTTAATTATTCTGGCTCAAGGATAAAAGAAAAAGTAAAGATGGACTAAAAGAGACAACTGATTTTGTAAATTCTGATTCTTTAGAAGAGCCCCCCTGGTCCACTGGTGTTTCCAGGTCAAGATTAAAGCTGCAGCTAATGTCAATGATGTCAGCGACAAAATGATGAACGCTTGCGGGGGAGCTGGATACAAGAGTGACCTAGGTAAGAATGGTAACCAGGTAATTTGTTGGGTTTTAAATATATCTCAATAACCGAGTGCAAGGTCTGTCTGAGAAAATATTTGCCCGAGGTATTTCACAGCCTGGTGGTTGGGTAGGATTAAATCAGCTTCACTGTAAAAAACCGCGGACAAATATTTTCCCTGACGGACCTAGCACTCGGTTATTAGGGAGCTTAATCAACGAGGACGCCAACACCAACCACGGCAGCTTACAAATACACATTTCTTGCTTTTCCTTATCGACCATGTCTGGTTCGTTTGCCCTCTCTTTTGTTTTAGTGACACTTTGTGAACAGAAAAAGACGAAAGCTCCCTGTATAAAGACAAAGGAAAATTAAGAAAGTTTTCTTTTTATCGCTCCCGTAGTCGTAAGAACTCCAAAATAAAGCTTTTCACGTTGTAATTTTCAAGACGAAGGCGTGCAGGTGACCAGCACGGTGCATTCCAACGTGCAGCTATTGTATTCACTATTGTTCACTGCCGTCGTCGTCGGCGATGCCATCCTCGTTGCTTAAACTCCCTATTAAGATATCTACTACATGGCTTCAGTTTAAAGTCAGTAAAAAGAACAAACCATTAGTTTGCGCACTCGCGGTCAATCAGCGCGCAGGATTTGGTTATTGGCCTTAGAAATTTGACTTGAAATGTAATCAAGTAGATTTATTTTCCAAAATGTTCCAAACCCACTGTTAATTAATTCATTCTTTACGACTTGCAGAAAAGCTTTTGTATTTTTTTGGCAAAGTAAGCAAAAACATAAAAATAATATCAACAGAGAAAGGAATCATTAATATGAAAATAATCAATGAGAAACAAAACTTTAGGAGCTGACGAGGAACTAAAATGACTTAAACAAACAGCAGCCGAAGCCTGGTAATTTGAATAGCAAAGAAATTACATCGAGTAGTTATCGAGGTATCGAGTTCTAGGGGTTAAAATTAAATTAAACATATGAGGTAAAAGGGAAACTACTTTTGCTTTGAGTTAGCCGGAAATTAAAGTTATAGAGTGTTCGAGTTATTGGGGTTAATAAAAAGGACTCATCATTATTCTGGAAATCAGCATCATCTTCATCATCACCATAATTGTCATCATCGTCTTCGCGCCACGTGTCTCTTTGAAAAACTAATTCTGAATTCTGCTCATATTTTTGCAGACCTAGCAGACTTTTTTCTTGAATAGCCTTATTCAGGCGGTTTGTTTTTTTTAGCGCGGAAACCTCACAAGGCACTGCATTGCCGCCATCTTTGATTTTGTGTTCGAGCGGCATTGGGTTAACCGCGAAGTCTAAGATGGCGGCAATGCCTTTACAACCAAACTAAGCTCTTCCCTTCAGCAACTTTAGGCCATTTATTCTTAGTTGATATTCCACCTTCCCGTGTTCCCTATGCTGTCTCTGCATTATCCGGTTTCTCTCTTTATAACATAGAGGGCAAAACTACTTCGCGCTTATTGGATAAGGGCGGGGGCATTTTTTCTTAATTCACGGCAAAATTACTTAGCGCTGATTGGTCGCTGGTATACTTCTGAAAACTTTCGGACGTTTCCGAATACCTCCGACGATTTTCCGAATGTTTTAGAAAAAACTGAAAGTACCTTTCAAACCACTTCCGAAGATTTCCGAATGTTTTCAGAGATATAACAAAGATTTTATTACATCGATCTCAAATAATTTTCGAAAAAACTTTGGATGAATGAGTTAAGTTTTGCAACGCTTTCTCGTGGGACACCGCGGAGAATGAAAAATTTTGCCTTCGATATCATAAACATGCATTCGCCTGGTTCCTCGTAAAATTTAGGATTAATAGCACTTTTATTTTCAATTTCTTTCAAATTTTGGAAAAAGTTTAAAACATTCGTGAAATTAATCCTTAATTTTACTCGGCCCCATGCGATTACCTATACTTCTCAAGTTACAAATCTAATATTGCCACCATTTAGATTTTTCCTTTTGGCTGAGCTTTTGTTTATCTGTGGTGGTTTGAGTTAGGTATAAAAATAACGAGTTAACCTCTTTTGTCGTAGGATTGGAAAGGTTGCTGAGAGACGGAAGGGCCGGCTGGGTCATGGGTTCCACAAATGAAGTGTTGCGTGAGATGCTGGGACAGTCAGCTCTTTATGGAATGGAATCTCTTAATCCGTGGTAAGACTTTCATTGACTCTTGAATGTTGAATATCGAAAATTATTAAAGTTATTCAGGTGATTATAGAGTTTCTGTTGCTCTCATTAGTGGAGGTGGACGTAATATGCTGGCTATAATAATCGACGTGCGACACATTTTCAAAATGGCCTCCCGCGTACGCGTTTTTGTGGACCTTTTGGAGGAAGAAATAAACAAATCGAGGAAAAATGCTATTATTTGGAAAATGTTTTTCAAAGTAATATCATTATGACAATTGAGCTAATTAGAGAAAGATTAAACTCAGGAGTTTGGGTGGAAGTCTTTAAGATGTCACGGATACGCGCGACTGTGCAAATTACAACAACAAATACAATTTCGTGCAAACTTTGGCAATGTTTGTAATCTCTCTTTCACGAGCTGAACACAAATATTGTTATTGGTTTCTAGGTCGCAAGTTGTGAACAAGCAAGTTTTGAATGTGGAACTACACAAACTCAGCGATGATGACAAAATCGAAATAGCAAGAAAACTAATGAAAGAAATACAACGGAATGATTCAAAAGGAGACATCTCTGAGTTAATAGTGGATGGTGGCTTCGAAAACAAGACTGATAACTTCAACAGCAACGCAAATTACAAAAACAACCACAGAGACGGCGACGACGAAGGAGACGAAAAGAAAGGTAAACAAACGTGTTACCAAGACACAGAGTTTGACAATCCTTTCAACACTAGTCCCCCTGAAGCACCTGGTCCTTTCCGGAGCGCAGATGGCAAATGGCATTACCCCGCCCTCAAACCCGATTGCTACACTCCTTTGAAACTGACATCTGTCAATCATCTCAACGAGCAGCAGGCCGAGTACGAGTTTGCGCTGCAACGTTCCACCGACTACACAGGCTGTATCCCCGGTCAGTACGTCAAGGTCAGAGTTGGAGGGGGAAGAATTAACGGAAAATATTGCGAGAGGTTTTTTTCTCCAGTATCAGCAACCACAGATTTTGGAAAAATCGTTTTGCTTCTCAAGTACAACACAAACGGAGAGCTGACCAAATGGTTTAAGTTGCTACAAATTGGTGAGTTTGCATGTGATCGGAAGCTGATTGGTTTCTTGGCTTTGCTAACCAGAAGATCATGACTGATTTTGATGTTACGTTCTTCATTACTCATGTGCACGAATAACTCCATAATATGTACCGTGTATGATTTACAATTCATCGGATTTTGGTGGTTATTTGATCATGCGTTGTCATGTTTTTCACTAAAAAACAAGAATTTCGGCTCCCGTCCTAACAAAGCCTCTGTCAGTGATTTTGTTTTAGAAAATCAGGCTACATCACTGATAAATAGTTCTGGATGGGATCCGAAAGCTTTGATAAAACTTTCAACTATTGCTGGTGTACCCAGCTTGCAGGCGATATTTTTTAAAATTGCAGAAAACCAACAGGATACGAATCTTGGATTTCGTGGTCGAGCGGCTTCTACCAAATTGATGTTGCTCGACCGTGACATCCAAGATAGTATCAACGCCGTGATCTGTGAGTTTTATGCGTTAAGAAAAACACCAATTACCGCTTTCGAGCGGTCTATTGCTGCATGGTGTTAAAATAATATTTCTGTTTTCATTGTTATGTGCCAGCGAATAACATACATTTACACACGTGAAGTTTTACCATATAGCAAGCTGCAATTCCTTGGGGACTTTTAGTTAGCTGGCATAGCACTGGGGTGGTAAAGGAAGCAGGGTTTGACCATTAGATAACACATACGCTCTATATATTGACTTAGCCGTCCAAGTAGATAAATGGTCCAACTCCAAAAAAATTTTTTTTTCAATAACTTTCATTACAGAAATATTTTGTTCGGGTGCACTTAAAACAGTTAGCAAAGTGACCGTATGATTTCTCATTCTCCTTTTGCCTCTTTCTAGGTGACACAGTGGAGTTTATAGGTCCATGTGGAGGATTTGAGTATGTCCAGAATTCAGTTGAGCACCTGAGCCTAATATCCAGCGGTAGTGGTTGCGCACCTTGTTTTCAGATCATTCGTGAAGTCACTCGGAATAAGAACGATCAAACGAAAATCTCTCTGCTACATTACAGCGACACTGAAAGCCAGATTCCTTACAGACGAGAAATGGAGATACTATTTAACAATGACCCAAATTTAAATGTATTTTATTCTGTCGGGAAGGAGGCTTGCCCAGACAGTTGGAAGGGAGGGGTGGGGTATATCAATAGCAAAACGCTGTATGAACGCCTCCCTCCCCCAGAGGAGAAGTCGCACAAGATTCTCGTTTGTGGCGGTGCTTCGATGGTGTGCAGTGTTCTCCAGGAATTGTTCGACCTTGGCTACGACAGCGAAGACATCTTTGTCTACGGCCAGTTTGGTGCCGAGCAAGTACGGGCCATCTATGGTAGAAACGCAATGCTTTCGTCGCACAAAATTTGAAAAGCAAGATATTAACCCCAACTTTTATAAGAAAAGGATAATATTATTTAGTTCTGCACGGATTTAGCCTTCTAAAGGTTTATGCCTTTTATGGCAATACTTGAGAGTTAAGGATCGCAAATGTTTTATTTTAACGATTATTTTATGTTGACCTCATAATCAATTACAGGTGGGAATTTTTTTAGTATTTAGGAAATTAATGACTATATTATAGTTGGAATCTTAACTCTCTTTTCGCGTAAAAGCGTTTTCTATTTTCATGGTAATGAGTGGAACTGTGAAATGTTATTTACATTGCAAGTGTTCCAAGTTAAGATTTTTATTTACTCGCATGTATTAATTGTTTAAAATCTAACCTATTAATGAAACCACTTTTATAAGAAAAGGATAATATTATTTAGTTCTGCACGGATTTAGCCTTCTAAAGGTTTATGCCTTTTATGGCAATACTTGAGAGTTAAGGATCGCAAATGTTTTATTTTAACGATTATTTTATGTTGACCTCATAATCAATTACAGGTGGGAATTTTTTTAGTATTTAGGAAATTAATGACTATATTATAGTTGGAATCTTAACTCTCTTTTCGCGTAAAAGCGTTTTCTATTTTCATGGTAATGAGTGGAACTGTGAAATGTTATTTACATTGCAAGTGTTCCAAGTTAAGATTTTTATTTACTCGCATGTATTAATTGTTTAAAATCTAACCTATTAATGAAACCATCAAAAAGCAAAAACATAGTCAGTAA
>JAOBRD020857981.1:0-13005 GCA_027575215.2 Hydrozoanthus sils | reverse complement strand
GGAGAGGGTGGATACCTATCCTAAGTTTGAGTTTTTCGTAGCAAGAAAACAAAGCTAAAAGAAACCAGGGTGAGCCATATATATGGCGGCCATGCCCTAGCCAAGGTCTTGTTTAGATTAAATCGTAAAGGTTGTTCAAGGTGATATGTGTTTTACAAACCGCAAATAAAAACGTCAATTTGGCGGAAAACGGCTTCAGCCTTCTATTGCAAACTGATTTTCCGAAAAAAAAGTTGTCATTGTATGGATTCTTGCTAAAGATCAAGTATTTTCTACACTCGTAGCATATATTCACGAACAAAACAATTTTGTTGTCGACCATAATTCTTTGCGATGTATGAAACACGGATGATGTATCACGCATCATGGACCACAATAAAATACAACAGAGTCCGTTTTGTTCGGGACATGTCCCGAGTCATGTGTACATGGAGACTGTACTAAATGTTGAAAGTACCACGTTCGAACATCGCTACCAAGAATGGCTTCGTATCACACTAGCGTAACTTGCCGTTTTTGCCGCTAGAGGGGACTAAAATCACCAAATCCGCGGAGACGGACCATATCCACTAGCGAATATATGGTCCGGCTGGACCAAAAATGGGGGAAGGGGGGAGGGGGGGGGGAGCGTTAGCTCTGACACTTCTCTGTGAATTCGATTGTTGAACATCATCGAACTCAATCGCGACAATTATGTTTTCGATTGCTGATCGAAAGTTCGATTGACTACGTCGGGTAGTGTAATAAGGGGAAAACCTTAGATAACAATGACTTGAGCCAGGCTGAGCCCGCTATCCCCAATACGTCAAGCGGACTTTCTTGAAGATCATAAAAAATGGCGGCAAAGTTTCGCTGTGTTAATGGTTTGACCTACTGTAATGCGTTTATTCATTTTGAAATGTACATCAAGTAGTTGCGAAGATGTTGATAATATGAATTTGTTCCTGCTACATGAAGTCGATTTTTTTCTGTGCGTTTTTTAGAGTATCCGGTTATGTTACAAACTTACAAGTTCAGATCAGAGGCAAGGGTTTCCGATCGAAGTACCGTTCGAACAAACGCCTGGGGCGCTTATTTAACTTTTAATCTTTTTAGTGGGATGCTTATTGGAGAGGGGGCGCTTATTAAATTTCACCTTTTTGGTCACAAAAGACATTTGAATCTTGAGCAAATTTCTTGTTATCTTCCACTACAAAACAAACTGCAACATGACGATACTGTCAGTTAAAACATATTCTAGTTCCAAGCGGAAACATATCTAAAAAAAAAATTTTGTTTCTAATATTTATGCAACACAATACAACAAATACTGCCTAACACGTGCGATACAGTCTAACGAAACATTTCAGTCTCGACCGACGGTAATCAATAACAGTCTTGTTCTAGCGATGTCTTAACCAGTTGTAACTGCTGTTCTAAATGTAGAATGCGATTCAACAGCGGTTTTAGCACTTTTGGGGGGGGAGGGGGGTTATTTAATATTTGGTCTTTTTTGACCGGGGGTGTTTAGTCGAGAAGGGAGAGGGCGCTAATTCGAACACGGTAATGACGTTAACTTTGGATGAAATATACAGACTGTCCAACCATCCCGATTTTGCTAGAAAATCCCGACTACCAACCAATATGCGAATGGCATGGGTAAAATCCCGATTTCGACTCGTGTTGCGATATTTTTGTCAAATTATCGTAAAAGAAAACGAAATGCAGAATTACTAAACTCTGATTTCCCGAAAAACTGCAAGAAATATATTAAAATCAAGTGCTTTTATGCCGTGGACCCATGGATGTTGAGTACTCAGAACATGTCAAAAACAGTCAGTTAGTTGAGTAGTCACGAGGAACTAAGAAATCTCTATTTTCACTTGCTGATTTTTAGGGACAGCGTCATTCATTATCATTTATTTTTTCGCGAGCCAACAGAAAAGTTTGTCATGAAATAAAACCCCGCAAAAGTTGCGGTCAAATTTCCGGAGATTTTTGACAGAAATTATTGTGTTAGAACACCAGAAATGGCATTTCAGAGCCTCTAGATTTAAAAAGGGATACCCCCAATGCACTGAATTACGATTGGTTGATTCTTGAAAGGAAGAACAATTCGATGACATGTACAAAACGTGTATATAAGTAAACTTTCAGGTTAAATCTTTCCGTGTTGGTAGAACTGAAAGTAATACGTATACTAGGGAGCATATCAGCAAGAAGAACTTTTGACTTTATTAACTGATTGCAGCCACTAATTTTATTGTAATTTTTCCTATTACATATATATTTTATTTGGGCTTTCTTTAATGTAATCTTTCCTTTTACATATATGTTTATTCGGCCTTCCAATTTTGGATTTTTTTAGACCACTTTGATGTATTCCTTAGATAGCTTAGGTAGATTAGACAGTAATTTTTTTATGCAGATGAAGAGCCATGTAATTTCATGGATATGCTGCATTAAAGTCATTATTATTATTATTATTATTATTATTATTATTATTATTATTATTATTATTATTATTACTATTATTATTAAAGTCAATTATATTTACATTCAGTGGCTTGGCAAACCCTATTTTTTGTCATGAACAGTAAAGGACAATTTGGTGGTAATAGTATAAACGGTAACTTGTATTTGTAACAAAAAATAACCGATTGATCACTCATTCAAACAAGGGCTAGCCACTACGCTATGAATTATTAACAATACATTACTATAGACATTAAAGAGTGAGGTTATCCTAGCGCCTGAGGCTAAATTTGGTGTTTTTAAGAGTTCCAAAGCTGCTCTGAAACCTTAACAATTTACAATTGTCTTATTATGAAAATCACTTATACATCGAGGGTCATACCCTTAAAATTAGCAAAGCTAGACTTCGTAAATCTGTATATATATTCTGTTGCTTTTCTCTGCCTGCAAGAGTATTTAAGCGCTAATCTTAGCACGACTCATATTACCTACAAATATCTATTAGAAGTCATTAGTGAAGAAAAATGTTATTCAATTATTGTAATTGCTACTGTTACTGTGAGTACTGTTAGTGTTTCTGAACATATATGAATTGTACAAATAAGTTTTGTTACAATATCGATGTATTGTATGAAGCAATACTTTGGCAATATGTAAAAGTCTTTGTATCATGCCAATAAAGCAACTACTACTACTACCTTGTCTTAGCCTTTGAAAGTAGTGTAAACATTTCATTTACACTACGCGTGTTTCATCCCACACATACCAGCATATTAATGTAAGTAAAACGAATGAGACCCAATTGAACCAGTTTAATTTTCCTACAGCACACGAGTTATGATGTGCGCTATTGTTAGAGTACGTCATCACATTGACAATGGATAGTTTAACCTCCGTCGTAAACCCAAAACTCAAATTTTGAAAATGTACAGCAGTTCCTTCGGCCAGATGTTCAAGTAATGCATGGTAAGGAAAGTGCTGAGTTGGCACAAGTTTTCCATCTACGAGGATTCTTTCAATGGCAAACACTTTCCTCTCCTGAAGTTTTGCCACGATTTTGGTAGGTTGGTCCCTGGCACAAAATGAAAGACCCGTCTTTATTTGGCCGGCAACAGTTGGCATTCTAATTGACCAACCATCAGCGCAGTAGGATGGATTAGGGTTCTTTGATTTTAGTAACTGATTCGTTAAGTTAAGCTGAGGGTAACTAACACTGATGTACAAGTGATTTTGTTTTTCTTCGATCATCATCAAACACTGTGCATCAACCGATCTAAGGGGCCCTATGGCGTATGTGTGGTCTACCTTAAAATTCACATAGCCGTAAATTGTACGAAATGGTTTTGAACCTCGATCAACGAACTTTACAGCATGGGCGTTACTGCTCTTCTCGATTTCCTTGTAGCTATCGAGAGCTAGCAATGGCTTTCTTTTGAAGTAAGGCTGTGACTTCTCCGATTCCGCACCAACTTGTATGGTATAACTGTACCAGTTTGTGCCGACAGTTTGTGGTTTGGCACCATGATCTAGCCATGCTGTGCAATAGGTTCCACTGCTGTCACCATCACTTCCAGTACTTTTCATAGATTTCTGTTTAACCCTTCTTTGGAACACTAACCTCATTCTCTGAGGGTTTGCTATATAATATCTATTTCCATTCACATCAACAAGAATCACGGCTTTTCTTGGAAGCCATTGGCGTTTAATTAGTTTTCCGGGATCGTTACATCGAAGCAGGGTCGGCGAAATTTTGGAAACGTTTGCAACATTAGCACTTGTTGGTTCAACAATATCTTGAAACAGAGTTGAATGAGCAGGTTGTGACGACAAAGAAGAAATACTGCCGCCAAGGACAACAAGAACATCATCGAAGAAAAAAACCGACTTCTTAAACTGGAACTCAGCCCCGTGTAGAGGATGGCGCGGAGGAAGATTGTAATCTGGTTGAGAGAAATCCATTCCAAACGCGCCATTTGATCGTGATGGGGTTTGCGATGCCTGCAGTGTTACTCCCCCCGCAAGGGCTCTTGGGTTAGAGTATCTCCAGCCAATGACTTGCTTCATTTCCTTGTAACTCATTTGAATAGCCGTAGTTCCTGGAATCTTCCTCCAATCCCATCCTCTATCTACATTCTTTGAGTTAAGCGACCTTTCATCATTTGAAATCAATATAGCTCCGTAACTTCCATACATTCCGTAAACGTTCTCATTAGAGTGCCTGTAACCTTCGTATGCAAACACAAACTTGTTGAAGCCTTTTACAGTCACTGACCAGTTGCCACGTCGGTGGATTGATAAGGCGGCATAGTTTTTTGCCCAGTTACCATTTGGTGGTTTAGATGGTAGGATATCTGTAACACTTGATAATTTCAGTTTGATGTTATCTAAAAGCTCTGCACCACCAAGGCTGTTGAGAAAAAAAATACTTCCAATTTTGCTTGAACAAAGATTAAGCTTAGGAGGACATCTGCCGACTGGGAAATCGTAGAGTCGTAAGAATTTTCTTGCACCGTCTTTAATCAATGTTGTGTTGCCCAGCCGGCCATCAGGAACTATCACTGGCGCCTTAACAGCTAGGTACGCGAACGCCGCGAGGTGTTTACCCAAATCAGCACTGTTGTATTTTGGATAACGACCGCACACACTAGGCGGTAACGAATATTTCACTGCTAAATTCGAAAGAACATCTGATGCATTCTTCAGATTGCTTCTGGATAGTGGTGAAAGCATAAAACTCTTTGTCCCATCAAAAAGATACGAGATAAGACTTGCGGTATGGAGCGCAGATGGCACGTATGCACCTGCATAAATCATGTCATGATGGAAGCCAGTAAAATCAGGTTTTATGACTCCTGATAAACCTTCATTGACTGAGAGTGCGTTGTCAATCCATCTTTTCAAGGCTTCAGCATCTCGTATTTTAGTTTTCTTTTCATAGGATGTATATTGAGGCATAGAAAGCACCGAGAGAAGCCTGAATACCATGGTGGTTCTCATGCGATCAGCTGAAGTCCCTTTATACTCGTAGTCGTACTGGTAGACCTCCCCGAAATCGCTGTACCATTTTACAGTATCAATTACATCTTGAAGTCTGTGGGTTTCTTCAAGTTCCTTTCTCATCAGAAATGCAGAGTGCATGAATCCATGACTTGTTAACATTTGATGTTTCAAAGTTCCGAGTCCACCGCCCTTAGAAAATCCCTGGTCCTTGATATAGTCAAATAGGAGTAGAATCCTATCTCTTCTTTTTTTGTTTACTGCCTTCATGGCATTTATTATTATACATGTATTATTCGATTTCTGGTCCGGACAGGTGTTTGATTTACCATTACTCGACTCATTATACGCGCTCATGAATGCATTTCTGAGTTCTGTATCATTTCTGGTAATTTTGTAAAGGTCGGCAGCACCAGGCATTCCGTTGCATCGATAGTGCTCAGCAAGTTTACACACTTCAACAGGACGTGACCAAATGAAATGCTCTAGAGATAATGGAAACAGGATCTTGTAAAATACATCGGTAAAACGCGTTTCCCTTGCAGCTGTTCGTGAAAATTTACAGTGATGACAGAAAAGTGGAGGCCCGGATTTTCTACGTTGTGTTAAGTTTAGAGTCTTGAAAAGTTCTGTAGCACATTCAATACTTCCCAGTTGTTTGTGACAGGGTGTTTTTGGAGTTTTCTTCATAAAATAGTGCCATCTTGTTCGCGACAAAGAAGCTGAAATTGTCGAATAATCAACTGAGAAATAAGGAGTGTTTTCTCCGGCGTACCAGTTAACGAGTCGTCTAGTTATAAGATTCAACTGCGCCAGTTTTTCTTCATTTACAGCCCCTTTTGGAATTACTGTTGGTGCTTTAGTGCTCCATCTGAACGCCTGGAGCCAGGTGTGCATTTGGTCAGCATGCACCAAAGCGTCTGCTTCGGTTATGTTGCTAAAGTCATCACAACCAAAACATTTTCCAGAACTGAAGCTCTTGATCGGAGGCACAACTTTATCTCTGGTCGATCCTCTCGAGAGATGAGAAACAAACTGCAGAAAATCAAGATATATTGTACCTGATATTGAAGAAGATGAAGGCGTGGCGATAAAAAACTTTGTGAGCTTAGATAAAGGCTTTTGAAAGCAGCTCATGTAGATGAAAGGAGGTCTTACTGCAAGGTTCTCAGGGCACCCTTTGTACTCATCATATCTTACCCACACAGTTCTCCACCCTGTAAAGTCCAACGACAGACGAAAACAAGAGATTGCTTTGAGATAATCAGTTGAACAAGTTGGTGCTGCGTTTCGACGTTTAGTTTCTAATTGGTCTGTGCAAATTTTGAGACAGCTTCCTTGTTTTCTTTTCGTATTGTATAAGCTAAGCTTTATGCCACCTGTTTTCAGTAAATTGTAGCCTTGAATACTATAGTTGGTTAGGTTCCATTGTAGCATGTCACCAGATTTCCATGTCCACTCAAGTGAGTTTAACCCGTGCTTGGAGTGTTTTTTGCTGATGCTCATACTGGACGGGTTGGGTAGCGACTGGATATCACTTGGAATAACACCGTCTTCGAAGTCGTAGGTAACTGTAATATATGAAACAAAGCACGTTTGCACCATATAGCGGTAATGATGATGAGGCAAATGTTAATGATAATGGCAATGATAACTATGACAATGATAATAGTAAGGGTAAACACGAGGATGATGACAATATTGGTGTAAAAGAATCCTCCACAGTATAACATTATTGGTCGACTCAAATAAATAAAAGCTTTATTTGACACCAAGACTATTACACAGTGGAGGACTTCCTTAAAAATCAATCATGTCTTGTTTTGCAGGTAAGTTAGTTCCCTTTTGAGTGTGAACGACTGAAAAAAGCTTTGATGACTTACTTTAATTTCATCCACAAGGAATGCATAGGTATACCAGCTTGTGATGCGTCACCGTTTAAGGGTTGGTCTTTTTGCAACGCAGGTCGGCTTAGAAGTATGTTTTATAGTTATCCAATTCGTCCTTGTCTAATATGGAAAGATATTAATTCGAGACTTCGACATTTGGTCGAAATCGACCAAAGGTAGAACCAAATATCTTAAATTAAGACTTAACCCTTTCAGCACCAAACACCAACCTCGTTCCCAGGGCACCTTTCCGCCTCCGTTCACAAACGGAGGGAAAGGCGCCCTGGGAACGAGGTTGTCCTAAACACCTGACATGACAATTTGCTAAATTTTCCCAACTAGAACCCATTCCTTTCATGTTCCCGGTTTAGGAGAATATTGATTTCCATCTTCAGTAGTTTGCTATGTTCCATTCAAAGGTTTTACTTACCACTTGTTTTACACTGCACAAGTCATGTAAGAAGAAGTAAGATGTCGAAAAACTGGTTCGGGGTGAAAAACTTAAAACGTTTTAACACTTGGATGAATTCAATAAGTGTTTCACTATACCGAGCAAGTATAAACAAGTTGTCCAACACACAGGAACTGGTTCGGGTCGGTTAAGGTCGTAAAACACTTTCAGTCCATACACTTTCTCTCATAGTACACAGCATGCGTATTTAAGGTAAACAAGGCCTTTACTATTTGGAACCACCCTTTTGTCCTACAATAAGAAATCCCAAATGTGCAAGAGGAGTTCATAATAGTCACAATAGATCCCGAAGCTACGTACCTTGTGAAAAGACGACATGTGTCAGTAGGTAGGACAACAGATGAAGACGAATAAGCATCGCGCTGTGCTACAACACAACGGGTAGCTGTATGATCTGTTAGGTGAAGTAAATGTTTCAAACGCTAATAAATGTCATTTGTGTTTACTTTTACGAGAGGGTGACAGTAAAAAATAAGAAATGGGCAAACTTTATTTGCAACTATAATATTTAAAATAACAACAACAAAAACAATAAAAAATGATAATAATAAAGATAATATATTGGTTATAATAATAATAGTAAGAATAACAATGATGATGATAATATTAAGGATCGTAATGGCAACGACAATGACAATGATAACGATAATGATGATGAGTATAATGATAATGACAATGACAATGACAATGACAATGACAATGACAATGACAATGACAATGACAATGACAATGACAATGACAATGACAAATGATAATGATAATGATAATGTTAATGATAATGATAATGATAATGATAATGATAATGGTAATGGTAATGGTAATGATAATGATATTGTTCAAAGGGATATTGAATAGAAACTGTTTTCGTAGGCTGGCAATTTAAACAATGATAGGCTCGAGCACATAATCAAAGAGAATCGTGTACTGAAGAAATAAATGGCTTATCCTTGGGAAGGCATCAAGACGACTCACCGGTATAAACGAGTTCAAAATCCCTGGAGAAACTATTACAACAAAATCGAGAACAATTTATCAACCTAACTCGACTAGAAACATTGATAAACGAACTTTTTATAAACTGAGTAATAAACGAAACGCTAACCTCAAAGTTGCTAGTATTTTCCTACTGAGATTCAGACACCAAAAGGCAACAAGAATAAACATTAACATAACGCTTTTTACCTGTTTTGATTTCATATCTCTTATCTTTTTCTATATGATATTAGTTCAGCGGTCCTGAATTGTCACAACCAACTTTTCAGATAAAAAATAAAGCCCTCTATACTTAACGTGAAAAAACTTTCGATTTGCTTGTCATATACAGGGCTTTGCGCGAAAGACTTGTCTGTGGGCAAATTTTCCATGATTTGTTGGCAGTACGCAGTATTGGGTATACTTACAGATACGAAAAAAAAAGGTTTTACTCGCTTTGTAATTAACAACTGCATATATATTCTAGTATACCGGCTGAGAAAACAGCAGTTGCAACCAAAAATTCAGTTTTTAAATGTGTTTTTTTGTCCACTTTTAAAAAAAACCAAAAATGTCAGGATGCGAGTAGTTGGAGCTCGTGCCTCCCACCTCTGTGATCCCGGGATTGAATCCTGGGTTTGCATGTGGGCTAAGATCAGATCAGATACAACTTTTTTAACACTTAATTTATCATCACAATGACTGGTCGTCTTTCAAGCATGAACAATAGTTGCTCGGATGGACAACGTCATCCAAAAACCTTCTGTTTGCCGGCTCTTTTTCGCAGAGCTCGTTTTGCACTGTAAGCATAAAGGGATTATAGTTCAGTTCGTTATAAAAGTTATACACTACTGAAAGATTGAGATGATACAGACAATTTTGAGCAAACAATATTCCTGTATAAAGGTGTTTTAATTTAACCCGATTAATTTTGTTCCGTTCACTCAATGAATTTAAATATTGCTCGATCATTATTTCGCTTCTATCTGCCCGGCGTATGTTTTCTACCCAAAACAGTGTCTCGAACGCAGCTAAGGATAGCTGTAGCTTCGTTCTTATAAATTTCCCTGAACTCACGTAAAAATATCTTCAAGTGAAAATCTGATACTCGGATTTAATTCTTCCTCTATCTTACTTTCCTGTTGATTTTAAGAAACGTCTTAAGGCTTGAAACATTACGAAATTTTTCAGTTTTGTGTTTGCTGACATGCCAAAACATTGAATGTTTGCTTCTATAACTATATGAGCAAACAATGCATGTGTAGTTTCTAAGTTTTGGGGGATTAAAGGAAAGGGTCTAGATCGATTTTCCAATCGAAAACACCCTGAGTTTCTGTGATTTGCGCGGGACGTTGTTGGTTGGTAAAGAAAATTAAGATTGGCAGAATTGGTGGGTCACACACTTTTAATTGTGTTTAAATTACTCTTAGCTTTGTAAATGTATAACATCACTTTTAAAATCATTTGGTATTTATACTACTTGTATGATCATAAACTTTAGTAATTATAGGAAAAAACACGCCATTCGATTCGTGCTACTAATGTGGCCGGGAAAGTCATGCATGCTTCAGGAACGAAAATCAACTATTACGCCTAGCGTTTTTAGAGTGTCTTGTTTGAATTGGTTCTTTTGTTGGTTTTTCGTAACTTTCTATTTGGAAGTCTTTTTGTTCGATTGTATCAATCAACGAGTGTTCTCAATCGTCTGACTACGTGCAGTTTGATGGGTTCCTTGAACATACGTGTTCCTTAAAAACTATCAAACTCATGGGTGTAGGACTTCTCGTTCGTAATTTCCCTGGAACTAATGCAAATTTATACTGGGACGCATATGTATAGTTCTTCCTGTTAATACTGGGATGTACAGTTCTTCCTGTTGATGTTGTAAAAATACCTCTTAAGGTTCGAAACACCAGTTTGAAAGTTTTCAATTAGATCACTGAAGTCAAAATGACCTTTCTTCTACTGTTAAGGAAAAACAAAACAAATGGTCATATAATTTTATCATTATGCAATAGTTGATTCAAAATTACTTTCATTTGTACCTTTCAAAACAAGGAAATTAATGGCTGTCGCTTTATTACTATTTGGGCGCCAAAACTGCTTCAAAAGCTTATAAAGTGAATAACACCAACTATTCAGTCTACCAGTGAGTTGTATGGTTTCAACATTTGTTCAAAAGTTAGGCATTCTTGGTGAAAAATCCGAAGCGGAAGTTCGAGCGAGCCGTATCAAAAGTGGGAGTAAAAGGCATTCGCTTACAAACATCTACTCGGTAAATCAATAGTCATTATGCCATGGTTTCACGTAGGATGATACTAAGAAATATACCACGCTTCGCCATGTGTAAACTTTTCAGTTTTCGAGCAGTCTCCTGTGTTTTTCGAGTATTAATGGAATATTAAGAGAAGCGAAGTGTCTCCTGTTTTAAAATGTAGTAATAAAATTGTTTTAAGCCTGCATTAAACAGTAAATGTAAAACAAGAACTTAAAGGTTAACGAAAATGTACTTGTCAAGTTATTAATAAATTTTAAAGTTGTTGTTGCTGTCCCATGGCCAGACATGGCTATGTTAAACTAACTCTAGATCTGGTGAAATCATTACAACATAATCAACGGAACACTTACCAACCTTAGTTCGATTACAAACATTGGTACCATTATAGAAACCAAGAAAACTAAACTTTAATACGAGGCTTGTAATGACAGGAATAAAGGAAGGTTTAATGGCAAAATCAATGGCATGCATAATTTTATTTTGAGTTGAATACCATTAGGAATATATCACACATCACTTTTTAAATCATTTGAAATTACTAACATTTTGGCCATTTGTGATGATAGTTTAGTAGAAAGCCATGCAAGTTTGATTAGAAATTTTTTTATTTAAGTTTTCTAGTAGGTCAAATTTAACTATAATAGGAAGTTTTTAATTATGCAAGTTCGACACTTGAAACGAGTAAAACAGAATACGACTGGGCTTACCGTTAGTTTGGTCTCTTCTTCAGTCTTCTTCCTTTTTAATATACGTTTAACATATTGGAGTGTGTGGAACTCAAATGTCGAGTCGTTTATACAACAAGGTCTTTTCTTAGTTCTAACAAACTGAGTGAGTTCAGTTCAATATAAAGCTTTTTTGGTTCTTTTCGTAGCTTTCTAGACGGAAGTCTTTTTGTTGGCTTACTTAACCGTCTGTGGACTCACGTGTGGTTTGATTGGTTCCTTGGACAAACGTGTATGTTCCTTAAAAGATTCTCATTCAGTCCAATAATACACTTTTTCAGTATTTGTTTTAAAATGTAATTCTTCTGAAAATGACTGTACTTGTTCAAGCCTTAAAAGGAAGCGGGAGACACTTCCTTCAGATGAAGAATGCGGTCTTCACCGCTACAGGATGCTCTCATTCATTGTTAATATTGAGCCAGTAAACTGCTTTCTTGATTCTTAATTTGTTTTTTGTTTCATGCATGTCTTGAAGGCATTTGAAATGGTTGTCTGCAACAGTACGTCAGTTGAAGTTCACCCATAGGCTTCGACCGCAAAGGAAGATAAAACTTCATTTCTCGTACCAGCCGTCTGCAAGCAGATGATTACAGCTACAAATATACCGTTTGAAAACCACAAAACTCTAGAAACAGCAAACGGAAGCTCGAGAGAGCTGTATCCATTGTACTATGAGAACAAACAGGATGCGTGCAAAAACAAGGTGGTACCGATAACGGAACTAGTTTGAAAGACGTGCGCGTTGCCATTCTCAAAGCCTTTGGGATCCAAAAAAAATCAGTGAAAAATTACTTAATCAGATAAAAGAAATCAAGATGTTTAGTCTTGGTCACTCCCTTCGGCACCAGCGAGAGATCTGTTCTCGTGGGCGTAGCACTTGATCACGTGACTGTAGACGAATCTATTGTCAGCAATTTTCTAGAGTCACATTGCAGTTATGTCCAAGCTTTCGCCTTTACGCAAGTTTCGAATCAAACTTTCAGCCAAGTGCATGGGGTTTTTCAAGAGAGCAATAAAAATGAACGATATGCAATAATAATAACAGTGAACTGAAAGCAATGCATGAGCAAACCAACAAATGCGAACAAGTGAAATAACGACAGCTTCAGTGTATATTTATTGAAGTACTGCAAATTAGCTCTACTTTGTACTTATGAAATTAACTATTTATTCAGCGAAGAGAACCAACAAATATAACTAATTAAGGTCATCAACGTA
>JAOBRD020857875.1:2007-13005 GCA_027575215.2 Hydrozoanthus sils | reverse complement strand
CTATCGCCTGATAGATAGCGAGTAGGGAACCAATCAGATTGCAGTATTCGTGATAGATAGTGACTTGATTTATGCTAGTGGTAATTATTTTACCGAAGGAAAAAGGTCACTTGAATATTCAACCCTCAACGACGTCGGAGATCGAACCGGGGACCTCAGGATTGGAAAGCAGAGACCTTACCACTGCACCACGAGCACGACGAGCTTTCACACACTCATTAGTTCTCGGCAAGAGAAACAATCGTACACGAAAATCTTGCAAAACTTTTGATAACAGTTGGAAGTTTTTGTCAGTAGCCGATAATTGAAGTAGATTACGTTAGATTCCGCAAATGTAAGCTCGGATTTTTGTTTATTCTCCAAAGTCTCGTTCAAATCTTACACTCGTAACATAAATTTTACTTTGCTAGTAACTTTTCGAGTCAGTTAGTTTAGGTGATGGGGTGATCCGGTGCTTGGAAAGGTGATGGGGGAAGGGGGGAGCAGATTGGGGAAGGAGAAAGGCGATAGGGGATGTCATGGGGTAATCGGGTGGGAAGGTGGTGGGGTAAGTCGGAAGAAGTTATGGGGAGGTCATTGGGGAATCAGGTGGGGAATGTGATAGGGAAGGAAAAAGAGGATGGGAGGAGGAGGAAGGTGATAGCGGAGGTCATGGGGGAATCGGATGGGATGATGACAGAGAAGGAGGAAGACGATGGGAAAGGTGATAGGGGGATGTCATGGTGAAAGCGGGTGGAAATGTGATGAGGAAGAAGATGGGGGAGGAAGAAGGTGATAGGGTGAGGTTATGAGGGAATCAGGTTGGAAGGTGATGCGGAAGGGGGAAGAAGATAGTGGAGGAAGAAGGTGATATGGGAAGGTCATAGGGGAATCGGGTGGGAAGATGACGGAGAAGGGGGAAGAGGATGGCGGGAGGATGAAGGTGACAGGGGGCGGTCGCGGAGGAATCGGGTGGGAAGGTGATGGGGAAAGGGGGAATAAGATGGTAAAGGTGATATAGGGAGGTCATGGTGGAATCGGGTGGGAAGATGATGGGGGAAGGGGGAATAAGATGGGGGGGGGGAAGCTGCTAGGGGGAGATCGTGGGGGAATCAAGTGGAAGATAATGGGGGAAGGGGGAAGGTTTTGTATTAGTGTATAAAGGAGATCAAACTATTTTTTCTTTAAATGTGTTCATCTTCGACAATACTAGACAGTGTTACTTCCGTTCTAAAACCGTAATAACGTCATGCTAATCGCATACAACTGTTTTTACCAAGAAATGCTACAAACGTGGTTTTAAAGTCTTGGGTATAACAAAATTCATTCGCAGTGTTCTGCGCATAATTCATGGGTGGCGAGTTCGAGCCCCGGTCAGACCACTGTGTTGTGTCCTTGAACAAGACACTTTACCTGACTTTGTTCCAGTCGATTCAGCTGTCATCTGCTTAACAATACGGAAACCGGAGATTAGCGCCGGCCTAATGGGCTACTTAGGCTTGAGAAAGGATTTAGCTCCAGTAAGTCATACGCTGTTAGGGGCTCAACGTTCCAGTTCTCTATTTAGTGTTTTTTTGCGCATTTTATATAAGCTGCTCTGCAGTAGAAACTGGTTATATTGCATGGAATCCTTCGAAGAAAATAACGTGTATAAAACTGGAACGCGCGGAAAATCTACTTTCCGGTGCTGGATTTGTGAAACTTTGAAAAAGCCGGATACAAACAGTGCTGTTGCATCAAACTTTCTCAGATCTAATCCATTTACCTTAAGTATTTTGTAGGCTTGTTATACTATATGTGTTAATTTTTAAACACAGAATGGTTAAGACTTCTTAAAGCTTTCGCGCCATACGCCATTCCCTCCGCAATTAAAGCTACAGCTAGTAGACACGGAACACTCAACTCCAAATAAACTCAGACACTTGACTCAACACTTCTACTTCCGATTCGAATTCAAGACTCACATGGAACAAGGGAATAAAGAAATAAAAACACATAATCTTATCTTTCGATTGCTCTGGGCTACTCAAAACTAATCTTTGAGGAACTTAGCTGGAGTGCTAATAATCTATAAGAATATTCATGATGAGTCATTTATGTTCTAGCAATACATGCCATCTGCACAACTGGTTGTGCGTACTCACACCGACCGAAATATAAGTTGGCTTCTCCTTCGAGTTATCCTGTATTAACTCTTTTTCGAAACATTTTATCGTTTTTACTTGTTCGGCGATTACTACTGCCAAAGTTGTTTGAGACAAATTTCTGCACTTCGTTTGAAAACAATTGTCTTGGCTCGAAACGGTTATCAAGATAGTTTAGGAGCAGACTTTGTGTGCAATGCAAGCCTCTACGTGCACCTTTAGAACGAAAAATTTATACACGAACATGCCTCAACAATTACTCTAATCATGTGCGAGGTCACCATCAGTACTCAGTGCTATCTAAAATCATTCAAAGAATTGGTTCCGTCAGTTTCGGCCTGAAAGCACGGACTCCGCTTAAAACAAACAAGAAAGTTTCGACTAAGTTTGAAGAGAATGCAAGCGAGGGACAGATGCATGGCTACAAAAAGTGACGTTAATGAAGGCTTATTAAGAGTTATGGATAAATGTCTCAACAAAAAATATAATATTCCGGAACTTACCGACACGGTTTCTGTTCTTAATAGTTAGTATGCAAACTGTTTTGATGCAAATAACACGAGGTGGTTCGGCTCGTCTGTAAAACAAAAGTTCGACTACTTTCTTATTGTCATTCAAGTCCAGCATGTCCTAACTTACTCGCAGCATGTCCGTTTCCTGCATTTTTATTATTTGTTCAATTTTTAAGCAACTGCTGCATTCTTAGCGTTTAAGTGCCTTGGGAGTCTTTCATTTGATAAACAACAGCTTCTTAACCGTCATTTAGGTAAAGAGCGCTGTTTATTAAGGGATTAGAAAGAGACACTTAACTGGCGCGTATACCGCTTGGTGGTTTGCAAGAAACTCATCGTGAAACCTGTCACTGAGGCCGCGGGTGAAAATTTGAAGGCTTTAGTTATTAAAAACGGGTGATAGGTCTAAAGCATTGTAAGCCTGCTACTCTGAATAAGTTTTTATGTGTTTAGGTCGTAAATTTTAAGAAATATAACTTTGAGAAGCTTTTAAATCAGCTTAAATATTTCATCAGTAATAAAGCCGTATAAAAACCGTTTATTCAACCGAATAATTGATTGATCATATTTAAAATGTTATTGCACGATTACATCGACGACTCTCTTCCTTTGAGCTTCACCTCGAAGTGCAAACAGAAAACGCATTTTAATGTATTTTAATTTTTACAATCTTGAGTAGATTCATTATACAAAAAATACATTTTCTAGCTGGTGGCCACAAGCAGAATTTATTATTGTTTTCAAATTTTTGTAGTAAACGGCGGTTATTGCAACCTGCGAAGTAAATCTCTCCCGGCCGAAGATATTTGGAAACCTTTTTATATCTTTTTGAGTAAACAGTAAAGAACTTCATTTCATCACCGGTTTCAATAAACAAACGCTGACAGCTGCAGCAAGATGGCCGCGTCGGTCCGTGCTTGACTGTAATTCCGTTTAGCTAAAGTGCAAGTTAAAACCTGCCACTTTCAAATGAAAGCGATTTTATTACACAGTTTAAACCAGTCCCATAGTGGTTTAGCTAGACACTTATGAACGAAAGCGACTTGCCTATGAATTTGTAGCTTAAATTTCCCAGGCAATGTTGGCAAGAACTAGTTTGTTTGAAAGAGTAACCGTAACAGCCGAGGTCTGACGTTTGATCTCGAGAATTTTTCCTGCAGTTCCATAAACGATGCCTTAAGATGAGGATCTTTTTTTCTTATAATACAATTTTGATTGTTGCAAGCAATGCCCCACTGAGTAGGAGAGTGGTAAGGTCTCGTTTCTCTGAGAAACGAAAAATGAAATTAATTCTAACCTACCAGCCCTCGAATTCCAAGTCCAGATGCATTTGCCGCATTTGAGATGCGCAATCGATGGGTCATCTTCTCAGTCAGAACAACGTAACATTTACCGCAAATGAAGAAGTTTGTTTTCTACAAATACTCGTATCCTAGTTATGTCTCTTTTTATATATAGCTATAGGGTCGGAAAAGTTAAAAGAATCGTTCAGTTGCGTCATAAATGTCACTCGCGCGCACGCGCGCATATATATTGTAAAATTCAAATTTGAAAACACATGTAAAACCGATTTTAGAAACTTGCTTTTATCTACTTTGTGCTTTTAATTTTTCCTCTGAAACTTTGGTAAACCTAATCTTTGAAAACGGGAAGGAAACTTTATACTAGTTGTGTAAACTAATATTCCGAACCTGAAGTTAAATTTTGTTGAAAAGCGATTGTTCTTTCGCGGATTCAATGGACATTTTTTTGTCGCCCAAAAACGCATGCTATTTAAATTCTTTTTTGCCAGAAACTTTTAGGCACAAACACAATAGAGCCACGAGAAAATAAAAAACACTCCCATTTGTTTTTGAAGCGGAAGTAAGAAAAAACACCTTGGACCTTCCAGATTCAAATTCATCAAACTATTCAATATTTTGTGTCTATAAGAAAGTTCATAAATTAAAACTGCCAAACTTTTCCAGGTCAAATATAACTGGCTGAGTTTTTGAAGTAATCAATAAGAATAATTAACCAATTTCGCTAAACAGATGGCTTTTTGCCTCTCCATATGTGATTTTTATGAGTGACGAAAAATTCACTTAAGTTATTGGTAAAAGCCTAAATTTTGTAGCGGCGTCGATGTAAACAACTAAAAGTGTTATTTTTAGGCTCCACTTTAATTTCCTACATCGATCGATATTTATTGGGTCCCGTGGTTTTAGCTGTCAAGACTCATAATTGCTCAGAAAATCACAATGTTGACATTTCAATACTTGGCTGGTCGAAGAAATCGCAGCCAATTTCAGGTTACAAGTAGATATCTGCCGCACTTTTCGACCATGATAAACCCACCACAAGAGGACGCCATGGTTGGGACGGCAGGTTTTCTCTTCATCAAGTTTTCAACTGTGAACGTGCATTTATAATGATGCCACATGTTAAATTAATACAAGACTCATCAGCATAAAGCTTCAAAAAAGCCAATTTTCTTTACGCTAAAGAATAAAAAAGTCGAGCTCATTCATTTTACTGCCTAGTTGCAAATTAGCATCTCATTCAAAAAGTCTGATCCAGTCCGACTATTCAACTTGATAGTTTGATAAAGTTGAGTTTGACAGCTGGGTGAAACTGATGCTTCAAATTACTAATTAAATATTCAAGTTTTTTGTTGTCGCATTTCTATCAGATGTCACTTGAAACTGTTGGTTTGATAACAACATAAACCGGTATGCGAATGTTTTTATAAAAAAATAAAACCAAATTCTTTTAACTGTTTTTCGCCACGAACTGAGTGACTATCGATAACAGCTTGCGCCACAGATCAGGAAATTCGCCAATCGGTTCTGTTATGCAATTTACTTCTGTTTATTTTTTAGATATCTTAAAGGAAATACTACGGGTAAAAGAGTTGTTTCTGCAAATTCACAGTTCAAGAAGAATCAAAATAGGTTACTTGGTTTTTAAACAGTAAATATAACAGACGTTTTTGCTTTAAATCTATATGCACTTTAAAATTTTCTCGCTAATTTATTGAAGTACCAAAGGCCCATTAACTATGGTGCTATATGACAACCCCTAGCAATTCTTGGATTGCTACAAAACAAAAAGAAACAGCACGAAAACACTTACAACAGATCTACATGCATCGCTATTCCACCAACTTGGGTTGGCAAGTAACAAAATATCTTTCTTAAAAAAGTTCAGTGGCAATTATCGATTCTTGTGCGAAAACAGAAAACCTGAAAGTTAAATTCGAAGGCATCCTTAAATTACGACACCGACTAGAGAGAGACCAATAAGATTTGTACAGCTACTGCCAAAAAGGCAGAATGCATGCCGTTTCATCTGTGGAGATGCAAATAAGAGAAATCCCGTCTCGTCTGCAGCTAGTGGTTAATGTATCACAATATTTCCATGTTTAAAAGTTGTATAGATAATTAAACAGCTTGTTTAATACGTAGCCGCCGCGAAGATCAATAGTTCTCGAAATTTTGTTTATGTTGCTTCGGTCGGTCGAGTTGAGGCGCAGTATTAGTGTTGACTCAGTCCGACCGGTGGCTTATCTAAAGGGAGTCTATTAAGTCACACACACAGACACACACACACACACCATCGTAGCTGTGTAGACTGTATTGAAAACCATGGTAACTCAATTTTCCTGTCAAGGCCAACAAATCTTAATTTTCACTATTTGGGAGGCGATTCTTGTGCTTCGCGCGCGGTTTTGCATAATGTTCAAAACATAAAGCACAAAGCTAAGTTTTTCTTAAGTTAGGTTTTATAGATCAGTCCAGATCAAAGACGCAACCAGAAACACTCTTTTTGTTGTTAGTTCTTCAAATGATAGCACTGTATCATCTTTGTAACTTTAGATTTGCTTATGGAGTATAAGATTATCAAGCGGTAAACGAATAAATGAAAAAAAAAGAAATTTCATTCTTTATTTTCAGTCTTAATCAAAACAAAAAACAGCTGCGCTTAAAATCGAGTTTTCATTCGAAAAATTATTTCATTTTGGCAGAATTGATATACAAGCTTCAATGTTTGACAGTTCACAATCTCATTTTATACAGAGATTCAGCTGTGAATACTCCACTTGTATATCAGGTCAGAAAGTTTATGCTTGTGTAAATATCCGAAACCACCCTCTCATGAATTTTCCACCGAATGCTGCAAAAATTGACCCGTATAATCCTTTTTCTATGTTGAAGCTCTGGCTAGGCAACATTATTCAGCCTAGAAGATTAATTCTGTTATAAACGTTACCTTATGTTCAGTTTAATCTAGAATATTAGGACGAAACCTTACGACATACCTCTGTTGGGATATTGAGTTTCATAATGTTGTATCGTCACTTGCTCGAGTTAACGTCTTCCATTAGATTGTTGTCTAGTTTCCTATGTTACAAGGCCTTAAGAATGTGATTCATACAGCAATGCAGGCGTTCAGATCGACTGAGCTTATAATGCTGAGGTGCAGCCGATTTAATTCTCTAATTCGGTTGCTTTGCTGAAGTTTCAGCTGACACTAAAATAAAGCTCTCGCAGCAGGTCACGTGCATTCGCGCGTGTGGTTTGTGCAGCCTGGGACCGAGATGGTGACAGCATCAAAAAGCCGACAAAAATAGATTGAAGCAATTGCAACGTGGAATTTGTTTTGTTCTGATGTTTAGTCCCCGAACTTTAGGCTTTAAGCAGGTTTTATAACTGAAAACTTATATATTTCTTGTCTTGTTTGTATCTTTCCTAACAAAGATTTCACATGCACGAACCACTAGTACTGATTAAGTGAGTACTTTAGAAAATGGATTTCACAAGTAAAACTAAACGCAATGGAACACTCGTTCCTTTTTAACTTGGCACACTTCGAGGAGAGTTTTTTCCGCTTTATATACTATGATACACGGTAACAGAGCATTTAGATTTAAACAGATTCCTCGAAACAGGCTCGATCAACTATTAGGTCGACCTCAGCCGAGGTACACGCCTTGAAGCCCAGTCATCATAATTTCCCACGCAGACGGCAAGCTAGGCCGCCCCAACATCTCTATTGAGGTTGACAAAATGTGAGTTTGCTCCTATGAAAAAAGGTGGTGTGCAGAGAGATCCACACGTCTCTGAAATAGGACTGCAAGCCCTTGTTTCCTCCAAGCGATGTTATCTGGTATCTTAGGGTGGTCTCCATAGTCACTATTGGATATGTGGTTTGGCCAGTTGACATTTAACACAACTTGTTATGCGGGTGTACGAGCCATCAAGCGACTTCAGTACAGGTGACTACAGTGTCTAAGTACAGTTGCGCAGATCGAAGATTTCCATCTTGAGTTCTTTATAGAAATATGTATGCATGATCTCCAAACAATCTTAATGTCGTTAAAAATGCCTAGACTAAGACTTGAAATGTTTTGTTACGTCAGTGGATAGACCTTGCTAAATGAGGAACAGGGATGAAAAAATTTTGTCGAAATCTTTTATGGTTCTTGAGATATTAACATTTGATATGTTCAACTGATGACGTCACTGCATGTATAGGCAAATTTTCAATTTTTTAAAATCTGCTGCAAATCCATAACCTTTGGATGAATTTATGCCAAACTTGGACTGATGGTGTACCTCGAGGTTTTCTTCGGAGTAGTTATCAATAATCGTTGTCATTGTTCGTTTCGTTGGATTGACTACAAAAGACTGGAATATGCATGGCCGTACAGTTGATCTGCCTTCTCGGAATCCATTCTGCGAATCTGGCAACCGAAGATGGCATTCGATGTATGCACGAATGCAGTTGCGCACCATCCGGTTGCCATGACACGTGTGAGAATAGTTCCTCGATAATTACCAGATATTTCTACAAGAGACACGCAATTTCTACAAGCTCTCGGAACCCAAAGTCCCAACAGAACGAGACAAACGCCAGTTATGTTTGTGATTTTCAAATTCACATACAAAATTCAGAGAGCACATAACCGATGTCGAATTTAATATTAGAATTTAATATGTTCGCTTTTGCATCTAGACATTAATACTGACAAAATAGGCCTGCCTGTAAAGCCCCTGAGAAAAACTGCGGGGAGGCCAAAATGAAATCAGAAACTCAACCTCGAAACATCTTGGTTTGGATATTTGCCACAGGCAGCCCAGGCAAGACTAGTATGCGTTCTAACTTCGTTCCAAAGCCAACAAATTCGTTACTATAACCACACGTGCACAGACCGAACGCTCTGATCGCTTGGAAACATGCAGTCAGGATAAAAACTAAGTTTTTGTACAATTAATTGATTAACAACTCTTTTTGGCCATTTCTCTTAAGCCTAAGAAACATTTTACTTTAACAAGTAGCGGTGTAACAGTAACAGCCCAAACCACCATTAAAATTATTAAGCTTGTGAACCGATCAACCAAGCTGTCTCGCTGGTATGCATGTGTGTAGCTCATGAGAAACATTTACGGCAACAGTTAAAGTTTCTTTGCTCAATATTACAGCAGATAAGAACGCAAGTAAACAAAAGAACTGTACAAGAAAAGAACCAGGAAGGAGCTAATGTCGAACAATACACTAATTCTACCGCAACTATCAACACTTACAGGGTTGCGAAGTCGTTTTTCCACTACCAGCTGCGTTTGGTTCCCGAGCTTTCCGTCATTGTGTGTTTTAGAATCGAGGAACGAACATTATCCAAAACAATTAGAGGAAAGCACCGACTACCGTGTAGCCAACGAGTTCATATTTTTGTTGTTGGCATTAGCGGGTCAAGAACGTTTCACAAAAAGTATCTTAATTGCTTTGGTAGTGGACAAGAATGAAACCCCTATTAGTAATCAAGTGCTTTTGTATTTTGGCAGGTCTCACTCTCAAACACGTCACTCAAATGCTAATAAATGTTTGCAGCCACTGTTTCAATTGGCGGACTATACTGGATCAAAGAACATTAAATGGATTCAATTTAATAATTTAAAGAATGTCAACTGTAAAAAAGAATACCATTGAAGTTCGAACTTCTGAAAGCCTTTAACTAATTGAGAATACAGGGAATAGCTCTTGTAAATTCGACGAGGTTAATATATGATTCACAACAACCACTCTCCGGAGTGTTATTTCGCTTTTACGGGGATACATATTATAAGACATTGTTTGCTTTTCGTTTTGTACTTACAAGTATGCAAATCATATTTTAGTTTAATTTTATTTACGTTTTTTACAAAGTTTTATTGTTTGCAAGCGCGGCGATAACCATTTATCATCCAGTGTTGGTATCTTTCACTCCAAGTGAGTGTAACGCTTTTTTTATATTTTATGAAACAACAGCCAAAACTGAAACAAAGATATAAAGGTAGGATTTTCTTCTGTTTAAAAGACATGTAAAAAAATCAGTAGGGACACAAACTGTAAACAGGAAATGACATTTTGGCAACTTGATGTCAAAACAGCTAACATCGAAAAGAAAAACAAAGCGCGTTTAGCCTGAAAAGTTAGAACTTGAGAAAGTCAATTAAAGTATCCAGCTCTTAAAAGTTAAAGAACGGGAGTAGCCTTACATTACCTATAGGTACAGCAAACAAGATTTCTAAGCCAATTGGAATTATACGCAAGTCAAGTCAAGTTCTTCGAAAAAAAGAGTCTCTTCTCATTTTGTACAATTCTACGATTTATCCGTATCTGCAATATTGCAATCTAGTCTTGGCAAGCGCTTATCAGACAAACATCTCAAGGTTGTTAATTTTGCAAAAGCGAATCAATTAGAATTACAGATAACAGTGACGTCCTTACTCACACCTACAAAACCCACACTTATTGAAACTCGAACCCGTTCCTAGTTTAATATCTCAGTTTCCACTCTCAGTCTAAACGGCTCGACTGCTGTGAAAGATCATCGCTCTTCATTCGTTCATGATCAAATTAATGTTTTCAAAGATTAAAAGTTTTTGGTATTTTCATTATTTTCCCCCTTACTACATATTTCAAAAAAAACCTTTGGATCTTTTTGTATAGTTTATCCTTTAGGTTGAAAGTCAGCTGAAATCAGTGCAACTCGAATTAAGAAAATTTAAATTCGGAAGTTGTTACAGCATGTTTTTTCCTCTAACTGTTATGTAAATAAACACACGACAACACACAACAATGTATGACCCACAAATGTAATACTAACCACAAATGTAATAGAATTCAACCACAAATGTAATACTAACAACAGATTTAATAAAGTTCAACCACAAATGTAATACTAACCAAAAACGTAATAAAATTTACGGTCGCCAAGAAGTGTCACGGCAATAGAGCAAACTGACGGCAAGATAGAGAAAACTGACGGCAAGATAGAGCAAACTCACAGCAAGATAGAGCAAACTCACGGCAAGATAGAGCAAACCCACGGCAAGATAGAG
>JAOBRD020857766.1:0-13006 GCA_027575215.2 Hydrozoanthus sils | reverse complement strand
GGGGGTGTTCAGGGGAGAAGGAAGGGGCCAGCTGTCATTATATCTTTTCCTTGAGCAGAATCCAGCTTTTCACAGCCCTTTTCTGGGATATTATGCACTCCTCAATGCCTCTCCCTCCCTGCCTTTCCTTGGTGTTCACGTCATGGTTCTGACAATGCGGTTTTGATGATAGGTAAAACATCTTTGCAACAGTTTTTATTTGTTGTAGCACCAAGTGCTATAGTTCTAAGAATATCGATTTGAAGTTTAACTAGTTGTAATAGTCATCATATATGCTGGTTTTGCATAACCAGCCACCTTTGTAAGAATGATTCTCCCATGATGTTGGCCATTAGGTAAAAGAGTCTCACAGCAGATTTGTCTAGATGTAAATACCAGTTGTGGTTGTTTTTCGTAGGTTTTTATCAGAAGTTTGTATTTGTTCTGAGGCGTTCAAGAGGTCCTCATCGGATGAAAAACCAAGGTTTCCAACTGTAAGTTCCTTTGATCTGTCATGTTAATGACACAAGTCGCTTAAATAAATAGACTATAGACTATATCGCTGGTGCATGCGACATCCTTATGGTTAATTACCGGGAAGCACAGCCTTTGAAGAACTTGGAAAGTCCCTGAAGGTTGTAAAAAATATTCAAGCATGAGAAAGTCCTTGCAAAGCAAGTAAATACTCCAAAGGTTGTGTAATCAAAATTCATATTGAGAAATATCATGTGGTTAAACCAAACAATGTAATTTACAACCACCAGAAAGCTCTGGTAATCAATGAAACCAAATCATGGTATTGCTGGTAACGCATTGTTCCTACCAATTTCAGGGGGTGAAGTTATTGTCCTATTTGTATGAACTGTGTTTGGAGCACTCCTCGTCTGAGTTCTATTCAATGTTACTTTCTCTCTTAAAGAACAGCGCAGCTCCGTACATATTGTAAGTAGCATTTATTTGAAGCTCAGGTAATGTAAAAACACTAATTGTTCCCACTTTTAGAATTTGTTAAACCATTAGGTAAGATGGTTAACAGAGCGTTTTGATTAGTTAATAAGCACAGACACAAATTTTGCCTGATAGAATGAGTCAGATTTAGATTTACATTAATTTATTTAAAGCATTTTGTAACACACTTCCTGTCTAGGTGGGGTTAGTCTGAGAGTGATGTCCAAACTCTAGTAAAAAAATTCTACAGTTCGCTGTGCTTTTGTAGTGGAATAGTGAACAGTTTTCCCACCTAGGTTCTGAAGTGGATCAGATATTGGGTCTTCTTTTCTGGACTGCTTGAAAGAAATTGCACTTGTTTTGCAGTAACAACTCTTGTGGTCATCCGCTTCTGTTTTAGGTTTATCCAAAACTGGGTCTTCAAAGGTGTTTGTCATGACTTGTATGGAGAGTTCATGATTGAGGTGGATGATCAGTATCTCGCCTACAGAGGTAATTATGATGAATTCAGTTATAAGAACGATTATGACGATGAACACAGCTGTTATGATGATGGTAGTTGAGATGGTAGAGGTGTTAAAAAGGATGGTGACTATGATAGTTAACTTAACTACGCAAATGATCGTCGTGGATATTGTAAGTCTTGAACGTGAAGTACAAAATTGATGGCCAGCTCACAATAATGATGATGATTGAGATCAGGGTTGTGGTGATAGAGATGTTAAAGAGAATGACAACGTAACAGCTAATGATCATAGTTCTTATAACTCTTGAAGGTGAGTTGATGACAAGCTCACAATGGTGATGATGATGATGATGATGGTATATAGTGTTGGTGGTTTGGTTGATCCTAGTTATGTTTTAGTGATGAAGAAAATAACAAGGTGTATACGTTAATGACGATAGATAGCAACAGTCATTATGATAATAGCAAAGGGGGTTCTCTACTATGTGATTTTTATGTTTTTTAAAAGCTAACTTTTCAAAGTATAGCTGACTGTTTCTTGTAGTTACTGTTAAACGGTTTACAGATAACACACCAATTTCCACATACTACATCAGTATGAAGTCTTGGCCTAGTGCATAAGAAGTGGCACTAAACCTTGAACCTAGATAGATGTGCGGCAGCTAGAACATTTTAAGTTGGACAGAGGGAGCTCTAGTTATTGATGGCACCCAACAGTATACCTCGATCGTTTTCATTTTTTTTGAAATTTGAATGTTGAGGGTTTACGATTGGTAATCCTGACTAATTTATTTCCCGTGCCCACCATTCTCGCTTGTTACCAGGGTTCGTTAAGAATATGGAAAACTGAAATAAGTTCAACAAGCCACAAATGTCTAGTTAGTCTGGGAAGAATAATTAAATCAAGTCTCTAAAAGAGTCTAGGTCAGTTGCCGGTTTCTAGTCGTAACAGAGAAAGCACTGGCGTTTTTTGCCTTTCAAATACGTTTCCCCGGGTTATGGGTGTTCTAAACTAAAATGTGTAGCAAAAACGTCGATTGTTTCTTTACGGCAGACAAGTACTTTTGGACAAATGGTTTCCTTATGGCGGATACAGACAAGTTAAAATGTGTTCCTATGTTTCTTGGGGAACTTGCTAACAGCATCTTCATATGTGGGAAATCCATTAACCTGCTGAGACTCTGTTGTCCGGAGGTACGCGATTTAAGTATTTGACATCATGCTGGACATGAAGAGATTAGAGACATATTTTGTGGTCATTTTCATTTTTGACACTCAACCAATTTTAAAACTAAATTTTTATTATATAATCTGGAAGTTAACTTTATCATTTATAATGTTTTAGCCGCTTAGTTCATAGTAAATGTATCGTCTGCATCAAGGACAAATTTTATATTGATAAAGTTGAATTAGAGTCAACTAAAAGAGCTATTTACAATGGCTATATGTAATGTTTCAAATGGATAGAATTATTAAGGCTGTAGAAGTTAAAAGTTGTATAAAGACCAAACTTTTTTGACTTAAAACCCTGGTGATCTTTAAGTTGGTTTTCATAACTTTTAACTGCTACAGCCTTAACAATTTTATTATTATTATTATCATTGTTATTATTATTGTTGTTGTTGTTGTTGTTGTCGTATTATTTTTATCAAAGTTACTGTTCCATACTTCTTTCTACAGTTTTGGGTCGTAACCCTTTCAGCCCAATAAATTTGCCTTACAATTTCGTATGTGTTATATAAGGAGGAGTTAGGCGTTGTAAAAATGGCTAGGGCTGAAGAGGTTAAGAACCACACCATGACAGACCTTTCAAGTTAGAGTTTGAGACCTGAGAGTCGTTGAGTTTTATATTTGAAAGTTCTTCAACTTTATCCCTTCCCTTTCCAGGTTGCTGGTTGTAACATGGAATTTTTTTTTCTTGAAATTCAATCCTTGGGCTATGTATATCCTTAGCACTTTCTATAGTTTTTCTGCATTGTGGTATACTGATGTGCAGTTTGAAAAACATTGACTCTGTATCAATTTAAGATGGAAAAGTTATTTTGAGTTATGAAAAAGAAATGGACGGTACATAGATGGCCAGTCGTTACATTCAATTGTAAAGTTTATAACTATTATAAAAACAGATCACTGTATTGTTCCATGTTCCTTGTAAGTAAACGCCCAGTTGTTTCATTTGTTTAGACAAACTAATGGAAACATTAAAATCAATATATTGATAACCCCCTAGAAGCTTAAGTCAATTTAAAGTCTATAAGCTCTGTAATTTAACTCCCTCAGTACTTTGTACGATGTACAGGTCTGCATATAAATGCAGCAGAATCTCCACTGAAATGAACCACGGAAGGAACGGAAAACAAATCGAATGATTAAAAAGTAGGTTGAGCTAGGTTCTTAGCCATACTAAATGATATGGTTTTGCAACGCCAGGCCTAAAAGGTTGGCCCTTTTCCCCCGTTATACCAGAAAGTTTTTATAGCAGGTTTATTCTGTCCCAGTCCCATTGCTAATTGTCATTTTAATCCGCAGCACTATCTGTGTAATCCTGGAATACCTATCCCTACAATGAATGTAACATTTTCTATGAAAGAGCTAGAGAAAATTACTATGAGAAGTCAGGAATATACCGCTGAAATTGAAGCCTTAGCTCGAGAAGACGAAAGAAAAAGACAAGCAAAGGTGAGCATTTTGTTCCTGGAACCACTCTGTTCTGTAATTGTTTTTAGGAGGTAATCTTATTATTTGTAGAAACATTTGCAGTTTGTTACGATGAACTGTGTTGATGTTTTACAAAAGCAGTAAAACAAGTCCAAAAACATGTCATTTTGCGTTTGAGTACGACAGAGTTGTTTCCCCACACTTTTATCATAATGAAATCATAGGAGTATTAAAAACAGGTCCCAAAATCGTTCCTTTCATAGTTTAAGAACGTCTGAGTTGTTTGCTTCATATTCCAAGATCGCATTTAAATTAAGGAGAAGTTAAAGACTTTACAAGTTTGATACAGATTGCAGTGTTCCTTTCCGGCATCTGCAAACTACATGTTTTTCCTTCCTAGATCGACAATGTTCGACTAATAACGGTATTTGTTCAACAGAAAATTAAAAGCATCAGCATTGTCTGACATTTTGACCGAAACTGTTAAGGTCATTATTTTGGTCCCAGCTTTTACGCCAACAATTATTGAAACAAAGATGGTTATCTATTTTGCAAATGATAGATTTCGATTAAATTTGTAGAAGAGATGAGTTGTCATTGACCCATTTTGCATTTCATTCGAGGACAATAGAACTGACAGTATACCTAGTTATTTCTTGAAGACACGAGAACTATCAACATACCTAGTTATTTGAAGACACGAAAACTAACAATATACCTAGTTATTTCTTGAAGACACGTGAACTAACAATATACCTAGTTATTTCTTGAAGACACGTGAACTAACAATATACCTAGTTTTTTTTTCCGGAAAACACGAGACATAACAATATACCTAGTTATTTGAAGACATGAGAACTAACGACATACCTATTTATTTCTTGAAGACACGAGAACTAACAATATACCTAGTAATTTCTTGAAGACACGAGAACTAACAATATACTTAGTTATATCTTGAACACGCGTTTCGTACATGCTGCGCTAGTAGTGTAAATGAGTTAGCTTTTCATCGATATTAGCGCTTCTACAGAACCAGTTACTTTCTTAACAACGTGTGTTTTTCTTTTATGCAGAAAAGAGCGTTAGATGAAGCTAAACAGATTGATTTACTAGAAGAAAAAGAAAAAGCTGAAAAGGCGTTGAAAGAATTAGAAGGTGAACTTGTGATTACTGGATTCTCTCCTTTACATGACTTTCTGTCTATACCTCAATCTAAAACTTTCTCTGGTACGAGGATTTTGCAAAACAGAGTTTTCTATAATCAGTAAAGAAACAGTAGACACACCCTGGTGATATGACTGAAGACGATTGTAGAATGTTGTCAGACTAACAACTACAGTAGTTATATCAATTGAGAAATGTAAGTCGATCAATAATAATAAAGAGGGGATTTAGTGATCAGTGATTGGTCGAAAGTCTGATCGATAACAATGCAGATGGGATTTAGTAATCAGTGATTGGTCGAAAGTCTGATCGATAACAATGCAGAAGGGATTTAGTGACCAGTGTTGTACCCAAATTAACATCTATTAGGTTATTTTCAAACTTGAGGGGTGAGATGTATCCGATGTCTTTGTTCTTAGTAGACAAAACATACTATGTAGGCGCTCCCAACCTGAGATTATTAGAACCTGTTTGCAAATGGTACAGGGACAGCAGTACCAAGTTCCTTGCTACAAATGACTGACGTCGGTTTTCAGTCATGACTTCCTCAGCTGATGGGAAACAGCATTCGGTTTACCCCATTCTTTGATCTCCAACCGGTGAGCGTTCCAAATGTTTCTGTTGTGCTGGTAGATAGCGCCCAAAGCCACACCTAGCAACTTTAAATGGCTTACTATCGTTTAGATAAGTTGCAGTGTTTTTTTGTAAAGAAATACCAACTATTCTTATCCCTAGGCGGAGCTGTGCATTAAACCTAAAATTGAACAAACGATAAAGAGAGCTATTCGTGATTAACTGATGACACTAGATGAGGGTTTTGTCTAACCTAAATTTTGTTCCACAGAACTTATCAGAAAAGCTAAAGAAGCTGTGAAAAAGAAAAAACGTGAGGATTTTGAAATGCTAAAGGAACAAATGGAACAGGCCTTGAAGGTAAAGTGGCCATAAATGCCTACTACTTATCCTCAAACATTTTCGTTTGTCGTTAAAGTACTAACTTGTGTTTATCATTAACTAACGTATGCAACGACATATTAATTGTCATTTTGTCACGTTACCTTATAATTGTGTTTATCAAGTAATTTTTTACTCTTACCATTACTGCAAGTGTCATCATCATTATTGAAATATATAAACTGTGTAAAGAATTTGGTTAAAAACTTCACACATTTTCCACAAAATTGTCATATCAGGTCTTGACCATCTGAAGATTACAATTTAGTCGAAACGGTTGTGAAGTTTTATCTAAAGTATTTATACCTTTTATATATTTTAACTTTTATTGGCAACTTAATATTGTCTTCATCACCACAAGCATCATTGTTGCGTTTGTGTTGTAGTTTTTTTCGTCAGTTTCGTCACTATTGTCAACCTATTAGCAATAGTTTAGTATACACCTAGTCGTTACTACATCTCAACTGCTGCTTATCCCGTATAGAATTAGAAACAGTTAAACGAGAAACCCTAGCTGGTTTACTGTAAAGTCTTCCTGTTCTCCCTGATGCGTTTTTGTGATAAAGATTACCTCTCGAATTTCGTGTGAAGTGAGATATCCTTTAGCCTGGTAATTTTAAGAAAATAGCTAGTAAAAGTATGTAAAACTCAGTCTAATTGATGAGGTTAAAGCGAGTATAAATTTTGCTTTCATTAATGGCAAATTGGGTTGCTTAAGTCGCAAACTTCAAATTGAAATGATTTTTGCTTTTGCATGTAGAATCGAGTTTTGGCCAAAGAAAGAGAAGATGAAGAGGACGCTGGTTTTATGAGACAATATACTGAGAGAGAAGTCACAACTGCAGCTCTAGAAGACGAATTGAAGGAAAAAGCAAGGTAAAGCTACTGACCAAAAACTTCATTAAGAGTTTTTCTTCACGATTATGTAAGGTTATGTGACAGAGAAGTAAGATATGGATAAAATGGTAATACCTAGTTATAAGAAGTTGCAAAGAGCACAGTTGGTAAATTTATGTGCAGTAGACTACCGTTTGTTTTCGCTTTGAACTATTATGTAGACATTTATTGATATTGAGGATAAAGTCAATGGCGGTAGCGATAATTGTAGAAACAAAAGTTAATAGGAACAATAACAACTTCAATTTCTAGTATAAGTTTATTTTGTTTGAATAAATTATAAACCTTTAGAAACTGAGAGACAGTACGTCTGAAACAAAATTTCGTGATAATTCTTACACATTGGACATAATGACTGATGGAAATATTGACTGATGTTCTGATGTTCTTGTAGACAAGAGTTGATCAAGTATTATGAAGAACTCAGACGAGAAGTTGAGCGCAGGGAAGAACGAGCACTCTGGACAATTCAACGCCATCGATTAGATACAGTTCGGGTTCAGTTTCTTGTTCAAGAAGAGGCAAAGCTTAAGCAAATGAGGGAAGCTATTGAAAAACCTAGAATGAACAGCACAAATGATTCCAATGAAAGAACGGATGGCCCTTCTGGCCACAAAGAGGGTGAAAAAGCTACCATACCACCAACCCCTTCTAGTACACCAAACCCTGGCATTATTTCCCTTATCGCTAGTGGGGTTAAAACGGATCCTTTAGTACGTTTACAAAGTGATAGAGGAAGAGAGGAATCTCACTCAAGTTTGGCAGACTCTGGAGTTGATTTGCAGAGTACAGAGAAAAATGCTGTAGAATGGCATTGGGTTGGATCACAAAAGGTCATGTTGAATGCAGACACAATACACTCGACAGCTGTCATAAACGATGGTGACGATACTGATGTATCTGTTGCATCAAACTTTGAGCTGAGTTCTATATCTATCGAAGATAAAGGCAGTGAGGAAGAAACTAAACTTAAAAAAGCCTCTGCTAAATCAAGTGGAAATGTTTCGCAGTTTGGAAATAAAGCTGACGGACAAAGAAAGAAGTGGAAAACTGATAGGGAAGAAGAGTTGAGACTGGCTAAGCAGGAAATCAAAGAGAGGCGAATGTGGGATGACCCGCCAAAGGGGGGAATTAGTTTTGCTGAATCACCATTTCCACATAGTCACCCATCTGAGTCTTCAATTCAGCATGTTCTATATTCTGCTGGTAAGCATACAAAGGGTGATGTTCTGTGGCGGAAGGACAGTTTGTCAGACTCCACAATTCAATACCCTATTAATAGGGCTAACGCAGGAGGGAGTTTCGATCAAGTTTCAAAATCACCACATGGCCATCCTTCAGATTCAGTAGCACAAGAAATGATTTATGGGTACAGCGATGGTGGGGAAACGCCCAAACGGATTCTTCCCCTAGAGAGACACCCATCTGATTCAACAGCGCAAGGGATGCTGTATGGAGAAGCTTTACAAACTGGAGAAGTTAAGAATCAATTTTATGGACATCCCTCTGATGATTCACTTGGGCGAGTAATTTATTCAAAGACACTGACCTATTCCTCTCCGGATTTGCATGGTATGGCTAAGACAATGTCACACAAATCGAGATCATCTTGGGGTCACCCATCTGAAAGCTCTGTACAGAAACTACTAGGAGATATATCTACCTTACACAAAATTGGTCGAACGAGCCGTGGAACCCCTCCCCCAAGTACGGTCCAGCACCTATTGTATTCCCCACAAGAACAAGATAATTACCAATCTTCGCGTGGTAGTCAAATGCCAAGCACTGCCCAGGACATTCTTTACCCAAGCCAGAGTGAAGACTTTCGGTTGGTATCTTCACGGGGAACCCCACCTCCTAGCATTGCTCAGGACCTTTTGTACCCTAAAGAAAGCCCCACTGCAGAACCAGTTAGATCAACAAGAGGGCAGGAACCGGCTGTAAAAATAAAAAAGATGATGTATCCAGATGTGAAACAAAAAGGTAAGGTCCTTATACATACCCTGCTAAATTCTTAGTCTGATAATTCTGATCGTTCTTTCATTGTTAACGAACACTAGTAAACCACTCTTATGATTTTTCAATAATAGTAAGTCTGCAAATCCGAGTTCCCTGTTTTCCCAATTTAAGTGGAGATAACATCATGTCATTGTTTTGTAAGCCCTTTTCAAGACTACTTTATATGGCCACATCGTTCTAACGTCTTAGTAAGTTTTTGTTGAATTGAAGTAGGGAAAAATCTGTCAGCTTCTGCAAAGTTATACTATGTTATGTGCAGAAGTGTACAGTGAGAGTAGACATATACTTGAAAATTAGTAGCGCTTGATTTGCAGTTTCAGAAAAAAATAAGGAACATACACTGAAACCACTAGAGTTCGAAGACATTTGGGCTGCATCCAAGGTTGAACCTTTCATGGACAATTTCGACATCTTGGGTACGTAAAGTGTGTCGTTGTGGTTTAAGTTGAATCTGTTTCATTTATTTTTATAGCGGTTTTTATTTGTTTCACTGTTTAACTTACCGTTTTTGTTTTTCCTGTTTTGATAAACATTTACCTGACTAATGTTTTTCTATAGTTTATTCGCTTACTAGATAAATGGAAAAAATCGACTGTTCAATGCAGCCAAAATAAGGCACATGTTTTGGTATAAGTTTCACAGGGGCATACTTTTCGTTAAACCAAACCAAACCAAATCAAAGTTTGTTCCAAACCCTGCCAAATATTCTTGGTTTCCACCTGACGTCATAGCGCCCATGTTGGTGCCCTTGAACAATTTTGATGATTTCGTTTGTTAAGGACACCAACATGGCAGCTTCACCTTTTGTCTTTGGGGTCTCTAGGGAATGCGTGAAAACCAAGAATAGATAATCCATTAAACAATGCTTCATAAAGCGGTATATGAAACAAACATATGAATAATAGGTTGTTAACATGCATTTTTTTCTATCTTAGATCAAAAGCCAATTTCGAATCTTTTGGAACGTGTTATCCTCGTGCCAGGTACAGAAGGTGAGATAGAAAGTTTCACCTTTTTGCCAAATGTTTGACAATCAACAGTTTCGGATGTTATCTCGTGAAAGAAGAAAAAGTTTATTGACATCAAAATTTCCTTAACCTTAGATTTTACTGGGATATTTTAAGTACCAGAAGCGATCACACATTTGTGAAGTGCGTTCGACATGTTTCACTCCAGTGGGCCTCTTTGTGCTGCTCCCATTGCCAACCTTCAACATTTACTCTCAAATATGTGGAACAGCTGTCCAATTATCTTATAGCTTACAGTGTGTACTTCGATAGTAGACTTTTTGCTTTATTAATCGTTCTTTTCTCAATCATTTTACAACAGAATTTCACCAAAATTACAGGATTTCTTTTCTTTCGATCAATATGTCTTTGCATTGTGTTTAGCTTTCTTGAATTTGTCGAGTGTTTTTTTGCAAGAAGTCATTTTTTGCGGGCCTTTGTTTGCGCATGCACGGTAGGTATTTGTCACCATGTCATCGCGGTCACAATATCATGAAATTGAGACGTTATGTGCGAACTACCCAGCCAGCCAGACGAAGACCGCTGAGTTGAAGATAGCGTCAGGATTAAGCCCACGAGGAAAAGCAAGATTAGTAAACTTTCTCCTTCGTTGAACGCAATATTAGTTTGTCATTTTGGTATAATTTATTTTCTTGTAAGTCTGCATGTTTTATAACTGCTACCCTTTTTAAAGTAGTTGCAGATGAAGATATCGATGGTGCCCAGCTACTATCTCTTCCCATTCTGCTACAGAGATCAGTGACAGCTCCACTACTCGCCCAGTAAGTAAATTGGAGGTGTTTTTTGTATTCGGGATTTGTACTGTTTAAAAAGAGCCGAAATGTTGCGTTATCTTGTGTTTTCATGTGTTTTTCTGTTCTCTTTTTCTTGTTTTTACTTGTTCTTCTAAGTCTGTTCAAGCTCATATTTTGCAGCCGGTTCCAGTGCGATGCTCTCTTAGTGTTCTTGGCTTTGTCCTGGTCATTGTCTTTGCCCTTACCGATATCCTTGTCTTTGTTTCTTTCTCGTTTTTGTCCTTGTCCTGTTCCTATCCTTGTTTTCATCTGGCTAACTATATTATACCGTTTTGCATTAGGATTTCTTTGGTAAACTCGGCAATTGTGGACTACTTTATGCATAACTTGGGGCTCCAGAATCAATTTGATTTGTTCAGGAAAGTTCTATTCATGGAAGACGGCGAGTTTTCTCTATCGGTTTCAGAGCAGCTGTTTGAGAAGGTATAGTGGTTTTGGACTCCAAGGGTACAACATTTTTGTTATATACTGCAATTCAAACTTGTCTTTTTAGCTCCACTGAAGTTGTAACATACATTGTGAGCAGCATTAGTATCCTATACGAGTCCCATTTAAGTTTCAATTTTTCCGGGCATCTCTTTCGAAGTTACTTATTTTAAGTAAGTTTCCGTAAAACCACTTCCTTATTTCATTTTAAAAGCAAACGTTATTTTTTAGAATCTATGTGTTTAATTTAATTGGTACATAGCACATGGAAGTACCTCATTGCTCATTCTTTAGAGAGAATCTGTTTGCTCACCCTATTGAGGGAATCTGTTTTCACACTGATGATTCACACCGGTTTTTTTGATGAAAGCAATTAAGAAAAAAACCTAAGGTTCACTTACATTTACTCTGGGCTTTCTTTCTGGGATCCGACCAGGTTTCAGCAGGTGTAACTCCCCGCGAACTTTGTACCCCTACAGTGCTCAATAATATAATCAGTCGAGCGCTTCAGATGTCTGTCAACACGGACGTTATTGAGCATGCGGAGCAGTTGTCTTTTGCCCTGAAGTGGATACCGGACATGTTTAAAAAGAACGGTAAGTGTAGCCGTTTGAAGCTCTTGCTGTCTTCGAAGTTTTTGAAGAAGTTCGAAAGAGTATAGCAGTCCGTTTTCTTGCTTTTCATGAAACTTTCCAAACCGAATCCATAATATTTGTGCACTCTAGAAGGAAGAGCGAGTACGAAAATCTGCCATCTTGGATGTTTGTTTGATATTAACGTGCAGAAACCGAAACCTTATCTTGGTAAAGTTTTTCTTTTTTCCACTTTCTTTGAAATCTCTGTTTACATCATCTGTAGGCGAAATTAAAACAAAATGTGCTTTTTTTCTGGTATTTCTCTTTAAAGAGTGTTGGATCATGATGCTTTGTCGGAGATCTTACTTTTCGCAAAGCGAGTTATTCAAACTGAATTGAAATTCCCACGACCTATGAGAGTTTCGAGATAATATTTATTTGAAGAAAAAAGAATATAAGAAATTCGTAAAATAATGGATCAGGTTCTTGACCGAAATTCCATGAAAATGACTAATGCCCAATTAATGACAAAATTGCCAGTAAGACATTTCCAAACAAAACCAAAAACAACCAAGAACCAAATTATGTTTTTGCTTCTAAAAGCTCTAGAAAATTTGGCTTCAATTCTCGAACAGCCAAGACAGCACTAACTCGTTTCGAGAACCAGCTGCACTTGCGTTTAAAGGCAAAGCAATTCTTGACTTCCTAGTACACACACAAAAAAAACCACCATCGTTAGCTTGTGATTGCTATGCCAGCTCATCACTTGTTACCAATTTACCTTTCCAAATAAGCCAAACCGAGCGTATAGTTGATGATGGCTTGGTATATCTTAATTGCTTCTATTTCATCTCTTTTAAGATCTTGAGATGTTTGATTTTCTGGAGTTGCGAAACCGGGTAAGTTGCTTTAATTCAGTAACGATGAAAGAGAGTTGTTAATATCAATGATAACGATAAAAACGATGATTATGCGTTCATGGTCAAAGCGATAATGATGAAAGTGGTAATGATGAAAGTAAAAAATAATTGCGATTATATAAGGCTGGTTGTATTGGCATGCTTAACTGATCATCTTTCTCAACCCGGGTTGAAT
>JAOBRD020857555.1:0-13007 GCA_027575215.2 Hydrozoanthus sils | reverse complement strand
CAAAAAGAAAAGTGTAAACTGCGTGGGTGGCGGAACCGACCGGGGAGGGGTCGGGGGGGGATGAAGTGGTTGGATGGCGGCAGGCCCCCAATAATTGTCTGGCTATAAATAAACATCAGCAACTTTAATTTTGAATAGGAGTTTCAGTTTCAGATTTCATAACGAACTATTACAATTTCCACTGTGCCCACCCTCCCCCTCTACCGCTCAAGAACTGTATCGGTTATAGAGAACTCGTTGAGCTCGCAGCTTCGCTTTTAAAGTTGCTCTGAATTGTACATATTGTTAGCTGACAAACGTGGAAAAATTGTGTTGGGTGTTACAGAGATGAGAGCGTTTTTCTGTCTCTCATAAAACAGTACAGCACTGGAAATTGTATAACTTGGACAATAAAACCGAAGAGAAAAAGTCACAAAGCTCTAAGTTTCTCGGGCTTTCTCAAATCTTTTCGTACGAAAGAAGATGTCCTTAATTTGACGAAAGAAAGTTACTTAGTCAGGCGTGACAACCACTACACCATCAGGACTCACCATGCTGGCAACATAGCTATTTACGAGGTATAGAGTTATCAAACATGGATGATCCTTGGGGCCCAATTTTCTTCTTCACTTGAATGTGATCTACTGTCTAGAGCCTTTTTTAAGGGTTGATACAAATGAATACCTATTTCTGGCTATTAAGGGAACTACAAAAAAGTAGACATATAATATAGCATATTTTTCACCTTACAACACAATCGTCCGTATTGATTGCCAGTCTTATAAAAGCCGTCAGATGCGGAGAACAAACAAATACGAACGAGGTAAATTAAACAGACAATGATACAACAATGATAAAGAGCTTTGGTTTGAATCTAGAAACATTTTATGAGGGGTGGGGGGAGGTGAATCGAAAGTAAGTGAGTGATTACACCTACAGAACAACCAGAGTCGGCGTCGTCTTCACAGTTTCAACGGAAATAGAACAATTTCCTTAGACAATACTTTTTAACAGGAAAGAAATAAAAAGTTTAATCTTTCTTACCTGTTGTTTTTTTAAAAAAATTTAAACGAGCTTTTGTTGGATATCTTTATTCGAAAGGACTTAGTTATGGTTCTGCCCGTGCATAAATGATAAAAATAACTCGCACACTGTAAGATACTCTTGTAAGATTGGATATATTGTACGTGATACTTTATCAACCAAAACAGTCAATTGCCTTTAAAAAACCCAGGCTAAAATGGGGGGTTGGTAACCACCCTGTTCACCCTCCCTAGATCCGCCCCTGTTCGAGTATAGTTACTGATTGCAGAAGGTTTTTGTACAACTAAACAATGTAATCTATGGCCAAAAAACGACTTTACGTTTCGGGTTTGTTGACTGGGATGGAAGAAAATGCTATATAGGCAATCATGCTACTGTACCAAAAAGGAGAACGTGTCTTACACGGTACAAAAGAAGATTGCTCGCAATTTTTACCTAAACCAAAACCTTATTCTCACCTCAATAATACGATCTGGTCTGGACTAAGTCAGTTAGACACTACAACTGATTACTTGATTGAAATAGCAGAGGCTAAGACAAGACAAAATGCAAGAGCAAATTTAATGTTTTTATATTTTTATCAATTATTAACAAACGCTTAAAACTCAGATTTTTATGCGTTTAATTACTGATATTGATGATGATGATAGCTAAGGTTTTAAATACTAAAAACTTTAAAACATTGTTCTTGATTTTTCTTTTTATGATCTTAATTACACAACCCTTAAACGTCGGTTTGTCCTTCGTTAAGAACCTTTACCCTCGAACATTTTAGTGTGCTGGTGTTTGAGCGATTAACTGTTCGTTAGAGAAAATTGGCAATCATGTTTTGTGTACAAAGCTGTTAAATCAACGTGTATACTGCATTATATTTGCTTTATTCTCTTTACTGACATACTTCGGTTCCAACATACAGTTCATAACATGAGTACTGTTTTGTCTCTATGGCTCGCTACTTTTAGTGTATTTATACTTTGTGCATTTTTTTTATCATTTTTCTTATTTTGAATGCTTTCTTTGTGTTACGTCTTATAGTTAAGCCCCACATAATGATATATATTTATACAAATACATACAAATATATAAATAAATCAAAACACAACGGAGACAACCAACTATAGTAAACGACGATTGCACCTATGTTTCTACCAATATTAAATGGTCTTAATCAGGCGGTCTAAATATGTGTAAATATATGTACTTGAAATTGTGTTTGATATCTGCACAGCTGTCTAGATATTCTCTATTGAAAAAGGTAATTACAGGAGAGTCATTTTTGTTGAATGCCGGGAGTTGCTTGATAGTTTGCGAAATCCTTCCCGTTTTCGATGACTCTCCTTTCCCCCGATCCCTCTACGCGATAGCGAGTTTTTTGTGTTGTCGCTGTTTAGACGAGACTCTCGTCGTACAACCAGTAAACGCCTGAAAGCTTTACGAAAGTCTCTGCTGACCATGGCATATATTAACGGATTCATACAGGAGTTTAAAACAATGAGAAAGGCGCAAACACTAAAATATAGCCAACGGTACTTCATAGGCACGAAGTCAGGAGAGTAAATAAAAATGATTTTACCTGCGTGAAACGGAAACATACTCAAAGCGAAAATAACCACTAGCGGAGTGAGAATTCGCCGAGCTTTACTGTTCTGTTTAAGACGTTTTTTCTCCTCTAATCTCAAACTATTTTTTCTTCTAGCATCTTTGTTAAGGTTTACGTTTTCCCTCTCGAAAACTTTCAACAAGCCAGAGGTGCAGGTTTCTTTCTGGTTCAGTTGTTGACTGTGCGTTGTTCCTTCCAATTCGTTTTCGTGTAGGTTTTTGTTGAAAGTTGTGCTTTGACGAATCCGTCTCGAGATCTGAACGTAAGTCCAGCAAATCAATGCAAGGGGTATGATGTAAAGAAGCGAAGCAAACATAAGTACGTAAACTTTATCTACGATGTTGCCATTTTCAGTTGGAAATTTAGTAAAACACTGTTTCCGCGGCTCATCGTACTCCATATAAATATGAAGCGGGAGGCATTGCGAACAAAACGACGCAATCCAAATGATTGCGATAACAATTTTAACCTCTTTCTTTGAGCTTTCGCGTCTGATCCTTTCTCGAGCAACAATGTTTCGATAGCGTTCAATCGCAATAACTGTAATGGACCAAATGGAACCACCGTAAAAGACATCGGAAGCAGGGTAAATATACTTACAGAAGAACTCACCAAAAGGCCAGTGCACAAGCTCTTGTCGAACTGCCGCCAGAGGAAAGCATATCATCAAGACACCAAGATCAGCAACAGCCAAACTACGGATGTATAGGTTCATTACAGTTTTCATATGCATCCGTCGGCTGACTATGACGCAAACGCAAATGTTCCCGAGAATTCCAAAAAGTGCCATAAGACTTTCTGCGCACAATTTTACCACTTTGATGGATTCTGGTTCACGGTAATAGGGAGGAGTTGTTGACAAGTTAGTGGTGTTGACTAAGGTAGCCATTTTGTAGTTCATTTAATCCTAACTCCTTAACGATTGTCTGTTTATTTGTCCACCCAACTGCGCAACTTGTCTCTTATATATCTTTCGTGTTAAGCCTCTGGTAACAAGAGTTGACGTGAGTGCAGTTTCCCTTGTCTTTGGTTTGAAAATAATTGAACAAAGGTGGTTTATCTGCAGCGATATTGAACTCTATATTCTCTGAGTTGTTTGTCCGGAAATTAAGGGCAGAGCAATTCAAATGTAATTTGTCTCTGCTGCACTCATAAAATTGCTTCTCCTTTGTGCAGTTCGAGAACCAGATAGGAACTACATTTCGGCGAAAGAACCCAATTAGCGCAAATAGTACGGCTGCGATACCGTTTTTCCAACAGCTTTTAGCTTCACTATCAAATATGCTTATGCACTTCGCTAAAACGGACTGTATGTAATCAGTCCTGAGCTCCTTTTTAAAACGAAGTTCCAATTTGAGTGGCTAGCATATTGTTTATATAGGGCGAACGGAAAAGCGTTTTCTGTTTTTTGTGTTTTGAACAGTGTTGTCAAATCAGTACACACCTCGAATGTCGACTTGTTTGCTTAAAAAGAGCATCTGTCGAATGTCAAATATTTTATATACTATGTTAAATATATTGTTGTATTTTCATTAAAAATGTGAGTCAAAGAAAAAGCTTTCGAGAAACGGTTTAACTTATAAATAAGCTATCACTGTTATGATTGGCATTTCTATATATCCCACCAATATTAGGAAACTAATTCATTCGTACGTCAAAACATCGCAAAGTTCTCTTGTGAATCAAACGCTGTTTACACAGCAATATTTATTCCTTTTTCAAGTTAATAAAGACTAGTACTTCCGCGGATATGGCATATTAATAATATTTGTGGCAATTTGTAATACCGATTGGATAGCCAAACGCGTGGTCGGCGGTCAATATAGCTTGATTGCAATTGATGAATAGATGTACTGAGAGGAAAGGAACATCGTTATCAGTGCCTTTCACAAGACTTTGTCATTAATCTTATAATTGGTAAAGATTTTAACGAAACAAATGACATAGGATATCCTACAGCTCATTCTAAACCAAATCTTAAGTTTTAGCTCAAAGAAAACAAAATTCATATTTCAGCATTATTTTCTTTGCAGTTAACGTTACTAAAAAGTAAATGCGGGAATATCGACTACTTCGACTCTCCTGTTTTGTACCTTCATAACTATCCTATCTGTAATTTCTAGGATTTTTTTACAGATATCTCACCATAGTACTACTTTTGAGATAGCTTTCCTGAGCTATCAACTATCGATCAGAAAATCAGAATTTTACTGCAAGGGATTCATATAGTAGATGTCATAAAAGCATTCGATTTATTCAAGTATTGAATATACGTATACAAAACTAAGAGCTAAACAATTTCTTTTAAGTGCATAATGAAGTATTCTCATATACATAAAGATGCGAACAAGCTTTAGTTAGAGTCTTTTCACGGCCCGCGAAACCATTTTTGGTTGTCGTCGAAGAAAGAAAAGCTATAAGATAATTAGAATTGTATAAAGAGCCCACTTAATTAACTGGTCCATAGCCAGACAAGTTCTGTGCATTTTACTGATGTTTCTCCCATACCCGAAAGCGCATTTCTTAGCGCATTTCTTAGAGAGATAGAAAACAAACAAAAGCGAACATCTTTAAAACAAGACTATTGTCACTTGAGCCTCTCTTAATCTTTCTATTAATCTTTACTAATCTGTGTGCATTGTTTCTCATTTGAAAGCTAATACATCTTTTAAAAAAAGCTCAGTAAGGTCTCTTTAGACTGCGAGCAGTCTCTTTCTTTTCCTCAGAATCAGTCGAAATTAGAAGTTCTGTAAGCGAAAACGGTTAAAAAACGGTCAGCAGTGTCTTAATGGTTTTCGCTCGCCGCGCAGCTGAACTTCTCAATTCGACCGATTATGTGGTAAAGAGACTGCATGCAGTCTAAGGTTTCTTTTCATTTTAGATAAAACCCAGTGACAGATTTTTGTATATTCGGCAACACAAAGTGTTTTAAAAGAAACTTGTGTAAATCTTGATGAGGTCGGATTTCAACTTTCGTCGCGACGAAAGCAGCTAGGCCAACTTTATCTTTCCAGTCACAACGATATCGCCTTCAAGACAGACGCAGAAAGTTTAACATGACAAAAAACATAAAAAGAGTTTATTGTAATCAATACGGAATCTGTAGAAGAGATTTATATTTTATTGCCCGCAGGCGAAATGGTGATTTTTCATAAACAGACAATGCGAGTAAGATCATCCGACCTGTTTTTCATTATTTTTTTAAATTTTTACTATATTTTAAGTTATGAAATACAATACTATTTCACGCGAACAGCCATCCGTGAGAAACACTTTCACAAAAGTCTGACACATATAAATTATAACGAGTCTTGATAGACTCTCATGCCGACATGAGTGGTATTGTTTTTCAGTTTCTAGTTTAGATGTTCTTTTCGTTTATTTATGACTTAGACAACCTTCACGTTTTCTTTCATTGTTTTTCTTATGTGTTAAAGAACAACTATTGACTAGTTGTTGTTTACTCAAAGGTAAAAAATCTCAAAAACAAAACCCAGCGAAATAGGTGTATATGCGCCCCAACAAGAAAGCTGACTACCGAAGTAGTATTATCATCTTTGAAAGAAAGGAAAGATCCATTCTGGAATTAAACATCCACCCCAACAAGCAAACTGACTACCGAATTGGTATTATCATTCTTTGAAAGAAAGAATGCGCCCCAACAAGCAAACTAAGTACCGAATTATCATTGTCATTCTTTGAAAGAAAGAAAAAACCGTTCTGATATTAAACATGCGCCCTAACAAACAAACTAATTAACAAACTGGCGTTATCATTCTTTGAAAGAAAGAAAAGATCCATTCTGGAATCAAACATGCGCCCCAACAAACAAACTAATTACCGAACTGGCATTATCATTCTTGAAAGAAAGAGAAGTTCCATTTTGGAATCAATATGCGCCCAAACAAGCAAACTAACTACCGAATTGGCATTATCATTCTTTGAAAAAGAGAAGTTCCATTCTGGAATCAATATGCGCCCAAACAAACAATCTAACTACCGAATCGGCATTATCATTCTTTGAAAGAAAGAGAAGATCCATTCTGGAATCAAACATGCGCCCCAACAAACAAACTAATTACCGAACCGGCATTATCATTCTTTGAAGGAAAGAAAAGATCCATTGTGGAATTAAACATGCGCCCCAACAAACTAACTAACTAGAAAATCGGCATTATCATTCTTTGAAAGAAAGAGAAGATCCATTCTGGAATAAAGCATGCACCCCAACAAGCAAACTAACTACCGAATCGGCGTTATCATTCTTAGAAAGAAATAAAAGATCCATACTGGAATCAAACAAGCGCCCCAACAAGCAAACTAACTACGGAATCAGCATTATCATTCTTTGAAAGAAAGGAAAGATCCGTTCTGGAATCAAACATGCACCCAAACAAACAAACTAACTACAGAATTGGCGTTATCATTCCTTGGAAGAAAGAGAAGATCCAATCTGGAATTAACCATGCGCTCTAAAAATCAAATTATCTGGCGAATTAGCATTATCATTGTTTGGAAATCCTTTCATTTTCATTGAAACCATCGCTCCACGCCTACCACAAGTATATTGCAGTTGCAAAAAGCCTAGTATTTAGCAAACTTTACTATTGCTCATCTGTGTGGTCCAACACCACAGAAAAAAAATTGTAAATCTAAGGCTGTTCAGAATTTTCGTTGCCCGCATTGTTACTAAGTCTCGTAAATTCGATCATGTTATCCCACTAGTTAAAAGAACTGCGCTGGATTCCTGTCAAGACTCACCTTTTTTACAGTGATGCTGTTTTAATTTATAAATGTATCAATAATCTTGCTCCAAACCCCTTAACAAAACAATTCGTTAGGAGAAGTGCCATAAGTGGGCGCTCGACCCCAAATTCGCACTACGGAAAATTTTTAAACACAATATTCGGAACAATCTTTTTAAAATGTTTTTAGTCTTTTTGACCTTTTATATTAAGGTGTATATATGTATATGTATCTTGAGATAATTGATTCTTTTTAAAACATGTATTTAGTCTTTTTTACCTTTTATATTTATATGTATATATCCCTTTAGATAATTGATTCTGAAAAACCCCCTTGTGGAGAAATCAATATCTGGCTGCTTGAAGGGAAAGTTGAAAACAATCATTCACACAGAAAAAAATTCCCCGGCCTTTACTTTTATAGGCTGGTCGAGAAAAAACAGGATGCCTTTAAGAAAACTAATGCTTGCTTAGTTTTTGAAATCAGGGATCTCTCTAAAACCTTTGCATGATAAATTGATTGTTTCTCCAGAAACTGTTCTCCCAAACAGTTCCTTTCCACATTTCCTCTTTCCGGAATTACTGACACAGCTTATTATCGCCTGTATTCCATAAGAGTAACGCAACTGTTAGAAAGCAGTACGCGTTTATCATTTTACGTTAAATTATAACGAACTTTGGAAGTTGCAATATACAATATATGTTTTTTGGTGACGCATTAAATTAGTAGTGCTTGCATCAATTTCTCTTTTCGGCATTCCTTCTTCTAGCAGTTCCTCTGCTAAACAGTTTCTTCTTTTTAGCTATATTCGCCTCTCCAGCAACTCCTCTCTCTAAAATTCTTCTTTTCAAAAATTCCTCTTGTTATAACTGATTCCAAGCAGTTCGTCGTTTCAGCATTTTCAATTTCGAACATTACTTGTTCTAGTGTTAAGCTCTTGTCTACGGCATTTCCTCTCTGTGGCAATACCTAGCAAATCTTTTCCTTAGCATTTATTTTCTCCGGTATACAACATTCCTTTCTCTACTATATTATCTTTTTGGTAATACCCTGGCAATAGAGCGGTAGCCCGCGAACTGTATTGTACCAGAGACGCATCTTAAACCAGATATGCCGGACGCTATTGTCAACATTCCCGGTATACGATTTTTAGACGGGACAGAAACTGGCCGGGATAATAGATGCAAAGGTGGGACTGCGATCTATGCGAGGAGTAATTTAAACATTATCGATGTTTATAGATCAAAGCTGTATGAGCTGCTATGTTTGATTTGCAAATTACCCTCGGGACATCCATTATTAATGTGTGGTGTTTATCACCCGCTCAAACCCACATACCGGCCGTCGGAGTTTCTGCAATACCTTGCTCTTATAATGGACAATGCAGTGGATCAATATCCCGGCCTGAATTACTGGAGACGATGTTAACCAGTTTGATACTAATGAGTTAATTGTGCTGACTGGATGGAATGCACTTGTGGACTTTCCGACAAGGTGCGAGGCATATTTAAACAAGGTATTTATAAACCGGCCTGATTTGTTCGCAAAGATCTCCCCATATTATGTGTCAATAAAAAAAGACCACACAGCAATTTTACCAGCGGGAACGAAATTAAAACCGATTCGACAAAAAGTTCGCATCCGGGATTGTAGGAAACACGGTAAGGATGAGTTATACCTGAAATTAGCAAGCGAGAAATTGGATAGTGTTTTAAATTCATATGATGTCGAGAAGGCCGTGAATAATTTGAAAGCAAAAATTATGCCGTTCTGGTCAGTGCGCATGTCATCGCGTGGCCCGGTGTGGATGACACCCTTGGTTAAATCGTTAATCGAGAATAGCTCCAAATAATAAGGACCGGTTGTGCGAAATTAAAAGGAAAATAAGTGAACTGATCAGTAAGAATAGAAGATCACTTGTGAAAGTACCTGTGGGACCAGGACAATAGTGGAAACACGTAAACAATATATCCCAACGTCGCAACACCTCTAATAAAATTACATAGACACTGAATCGCTGGAAGAGTTGAACAACTACTTCGCGGATTTGTGCTCCGATGATGCATATAACCAGCCTATGCCAGCGTTGAGGATAAGTGTGTAGAAGTCCCTCAGATATCAGAAAGACACGTGTGGAATTGTTTACGGCACCTGAAGAAAACCGCTACGGGACAAGACCTCATACCCTTTTTGGTTTGGAGAGACCACGCTGAGCTCTTCACAACTGTCATTCATAAAATCTGGAAGTGGCCTTCGTTATGGAAAAGAGCACAATAACCCCCCTCCCCAAGATTGACGTCTCTAAAGCCAAGGAGGAGTTTCAGAGGAATTAAGATCACATGCACCTGTAATCGCGCGAACGTAAGAGAAGCCAGTGTATAATGTCCATGCGCGGGATACTGTTGAACAACGCCTCAATTCAACACAGTTTGCCTATAGGAGAGGGAGGAGTTGCACTAATGCAACTCTTAAGCATGCAGCACACCATCAACAGACATTTAGACGAGCAAGACTGCAAAGCTGTGCGAGTATTTGCTATGGATTTTAGTAAAGCTTTTGACTGGGTAAATTATGATCCCTTGTCATCTAAGCTTAAGCAATTGCCTTTGAATCCCATTTTTGCAATCTGGTATTTAAGCTTCCTCGAGAAACGTCAGCAGAGGGTAATTTATAACGGTTTCGGGGGTCAGTGGCGCGAGGTAGATTGGGGCACGACACCGGGTAGCATCAGTGGGTTATAATTGTTAAAGGTGTTTATTATTGACCAAGAAATCAGTTTAGAAGATCGCCCAGCCTTATTTAAATATGCTGATGATTCTACCATTGTCTCTCTTTGGAGAAACGGTCAGTGTCCCACTGATTTGGTGGATCAGTTCCTTAGTTGGTCCAGCCGAAATAGCATGGCATGTAATCCAACAAAATGCAAGGAAATTATTTTCCGTAAGAAAGGCTTTGGCCAGGACATAGCGCATAGTTAACCGCAGTGCACAGATTTACCTATTTTAGGTGTTACGTTCCAGCAGAACTGTAAGCAAAGTACTCACGTGCGCGCGCAGGTTATTAAGGCCAACAAGTCCTTGTTCGTGTTAAGATCTTTACGCAAAGAAGGAATGTGCCAGGAGGAAATAGATCACCTTTTTAGCGCTATAGTTTTACCTAATTTCACGTATACTTTATCGGTTTATGGGGTATCAGATTCAAATCTTACTTTAATATAGAACTTTTTAGACCGCTGTGTAAAGAGAAAATATACGTCCAAACCTGTAAAGATTAGAGAACTATTAGAAAAGGCCGACAAGAAGCTTTTTACATGCTGATCAAGTGACCCTAAATGCCCCCTATTCCCAATCTTGCCTAGGATGAAGAACACGAAGTACAACCTGGTAGAAAAAACAACCACCCATCCAAAAATCCAAACAGACAGATTTAAGAACGAGATGAGATGAGATGAGATGCTCAGACGAAGAGCTAACGCTCGAAACGTCAGCTTTTCCCATCATCTCACTGCGACGATACTTCATTTCTCATATATACTTCAGATTTAAGAACGCTTTTGGCTGTAGAATCATTTTTTAGTAGTTAATAAGTTTCTAAAGTTTTAAGTATAGTAGTTAGTTTTTAAAGCTTATATTTTTCATATTGTGTTTATAGAATTGTAATTATATGTTTATATAGAATTGTAACTTGGGATATGTACTGCAACGGGGTTCTAAAACTTCAGAAGCATCGCTAATAATCATAATGTTGAGAGTAATGACAATAAAGAAACAACTCAATGAGCGCATCCACCATTGTTCAAAAACTTTGACTGAGAAATTTATTTTTTTCTTATCGTTGTTTATACTGAATTATAACCCACCCAATAATTTTCGTGCAATCTCATTGGATAAAACGCACAACATGGTACAAAATCGGAAGTAGGTTATCAGCGAATATACACCTTCCAATTTGATAACTGCCCTGCGATTATCTCGGCCATTTTTACTTAAAACAACAAACATTATTTTTCAAATTTTGAACAAGTTTAAATTGATAGACAAGAAAATTAATCGTTTCGCCGAGTATAACAAGGAAGGTTTTTTTAAAATGCTTGGTTTCAAAGCAGCCAGATAGCGCAGAAAGTCGACAACGTGCGCCGTAAATGTATTCGCAAGGTAAAAAAAGCTGCGAGTCCGCTTTCGCTTAAACAACAATTTCAATAACAAGCTTAACTAAACCTATCAGTTTTCTAAAGTTCTGTAAAATATCTTAAGCTTAAAACTAATTGTTTACATTCCATCCAACTTTAATTAGTGTAGAGAAGAGAGAAATTTTCATCGGTGCAGTTACACACAAAATGTTTTCGAAGAAAAAATTATTGGGAGGGTTATAAAATAAATAAACCTCTTTTTGGCTCACTGGTATATCGGAGGATAATGTCCTTGGCTGATAAATTGTACTCAAAATTTCTCAGGTACCCTCGAAGCTTCGCTTCTCTGCCAACTGTTGATTTTTTGGACAATCTATCAGCCGCGGACATTTTCCTCCGATATATATATATATATACCAGCCGCCGGAAGGGGTTTATTTACTAAATAATCCCTACTGGATAGATACCAGTAACAAATAGGCACTGAAGTTTTGTTCTCTTGCATTTTGTTAGGTCAATTTTCCGAGTAAGTCAATTGATGTTTATCGTCTGTGACCACACCGCCAAAATATTTCAACTTGTAGCTATGCTTTATTTGGTACCGTCTTGTCAGTATGTCAGTCGGTAACTTACATTACGCTTGTGCTTGATCTTGCCAGACAAAGTTCGGCTCTACCGCCTGTCAACCACAAACAATGCTGTTGTATAATTGGTTCGACGTACAAGGCTACAAATCCAGCCAGAGCTATCCCAGACTCCCATGCGCACAAGACAAAAGTTCTGGTAACCGAACTCTTTCTGGCGTCATCGCTCACACCAACCATCGCATACGCATTCACATAAAGGACGCCGAAGAAGATACCAATAACAGACAACACCAGACAAACCGAAATTATGCTGTTTAAGAAACGGTACCAAGAATCTAGGAGAAGAAAAAGCATCAGGACAACCGTGGCCGTGCAGAGAGCCCATGTGTGGCTTGTGTATGGATTCAACTTTGGGTTAACAAGGGAAATTAGGAAACTGTACGATCGACTCACAGAACTAGACGTATACAGAACGTAGGTGTAGATAACATACACTTCTCTTGGCGCTAGACCAGCTTTTTCATAGACTAATGTCGAAGCAATCCCTTGCATACAAAGAAATGCAGAAAAAAGTCCAATGACAAGCGCAAGAACATGGTGCAATGTTTTCCAAATTGCTTGAAGTTTTTCTTTAGCACTCAGTCGAGGACCGGTGGCGGACTGATTCTCCTGCTCATCACGTGGTACATGTTTGTAGTATCCTTTACTGGTTTTAAGACTTCCAGAGCCATTGGTATCTGTTTTTCTCAGCAGTAGAAAAGAACAGACCATAAGTAGCGGGACCCAGAACACACCTAGCACTGCTGCTCGGGGAGAGACGCGTAACAGGACTGTCACAGCTGATGGGAAAACAGTTAGATAGGTAGTTCAAAATGTTCGAAAACACTTTTATAATAATAATAATAATAATAATAATAATAAT